>CAVNYN010274419.1:0-33788 GCA_963692815.1 Nyctanthes arbor-tristis
TTTCTGCTCCGAGGAATCAGCAACTGAGAGAGAGGTCGCAAGACCACTCGCCGCAGCCATTGCAAGAGAATGGGAGATCGAAGCGAGAGGACTTGGGGATCTCGGATTTATCTAGGAATTGCCGTGGAGATTCTTCGGAGCGGATGAAATGGGAGGACTGAAGCGTGGGGTCGGGCACAATGGGTTCGGTTGAACGACTATTATATATATTCAATCAAACGTCGGAAATAGGAAATTTGGTGCCAAATTTTGACTGTTAAGCTTTACCATAAGGGTTAATGTCACAAAAGGTCCCCAACCTTTGGGCTAATACGATTTCGTCCATAACCTTTTTTAAAACTCTCTTAAGTCCCCAATCTTTTATAAATACTCATAAAAGGTCCTCTTCTCACTATTCACTCAAATTTTCATAAGAAATGACGATTATACCTTTAACCTTTTAATTTTAAAAATAAAATATTTAAAAATACTAAAAATGCCCCTCCCCTCCCCTCCCAAGGTGGCCGCCGGAGCCATTTCTGATTGCAAAAAAGTTGTCGAAAACCAGCAAATGGCGGCAGATATTGGGGATGGATCCCCCATTTTGCCCCCATTTTAGGCGGCAAATGGGGGGATCCACCCCCCATTTTTAGCTGCTAGAATGCCAGCAAAATGCTGTTATTTCTGACAGTAATTTTAAAATTTTTTTATTATTTCTAATATTTTTAAATATTTTATTTTTAAAATTAAAAGATTAAAGGATATAATCATTATTTTCTATAAAAAGTTGAGTGAATAGTGAAAAATGACCTTTTATGAGTATTTATGAAAGGTTAGGGATCTAAGAGAGTCTTAACAAATATTAGAGACAAAATCAATTATTAGCCCAAAGGTTTAGGACCTTTTGTGAAATTAACCTCTACAATAATGCATAATTCGGAGCCCATCTCCAGCTTAGTTGGATTTCTTTATTGGAACCGATCTATAATATTTTTTTTAAATAAAAAATTGATGATTAATTATTAATAGAATTAAATCAATAAATTTTACGTGTATTTATGATTATCCACTGATCCTCTAATATAAAAATAAATATAAATAAATAGTACTACTCTTTTCGATATTAACAACTTCTTCATTATCCACACATTTTATAGATTATCGACTAAATGTATATTTTTCTATTATTTTTAAAAATCTCCCCTTGTCTTTTTGCCTAGTTCACTATAGTTTATTTTTTCACTATAAAAAAACTCAATATTTTAAACTCACGACAATCACATATTCTTACTTTTTCAAAATTCTTATAACCTCTTTCTACTTTTCAGCAACGCATTTTAAATAATAATCTCTTTTTTTCTAAAAAGCTATAATTTTAACTACAAAGAACAGGAAATCTCTAACACATATAATTGAACTCGAATTGAATCGGACTAAGAGGTTTAAGAGAAAAGATTCTTCTTGCTAACCTAGTCACATTAGTTTTTGTTAAAAGAATAATTTTTTGAATTTTCCGACTTTCTTTCTAGCATGCCGAAATAGTTTTGCAGTATATTAAATTAAATACAAATAAAATTTTCGTCATACGCAGCTATTATTTTAATGCTAAAATAAATTTAATCAATTTAGAAAAAAAAATTACAGTCAAGAAGTTGAATTCATTTTAAAATAATAGAGAAAGTTGATCTTAGTTGACATTATAATAGTTTAATCATTGTGGTGCCAAATTGACTCTGATTTCTGTAATAGGACATTTGATCGACTTTGTCATCCATTTGTGATTTATTATAAGGTTAGAGATTTTGGCTTTTTTTTTTTGACATATACTTATTTAATTTGACAAAAATATTCCCACTATGATTTCTGTTTTTCTTTTTGTATAATACAGTTTGAGAATATAAGAGTAGAACTGTAAAAATGATAACTTGAACTTGAATTAAATCATCTAAAGAGTGCTTTCTTTTTTTTTTTTTTTTTATACCATAAAACAAGCCCCTTAATTCAGTTTGAATTATTATTATTAAAATCTTTCTTATTTTTTCATTATTATTATAAATACCACCCTTATAATAAGTATTGGAAAATTATCGAATAAAAAGTAATAATATGATGCTAAGACCCCTGTGGTCTGATGGCATTTTAGTTACATTCTTAAATCCTTAGTCGATGGTTCAATTATTCACTCCTACAGTCCTCTTTATCTTATAAAAAAAGGATAATATGATGTTAAATTGGGTAATTGGCACAAAACGTCCCTACCTTCCATTGTTATTGTACAAATTATCCCTATGTTTGATTTTTGGCAATTTCATCCCCATCTTCATATTTTCTTTGTAGTAATCACCCCTAGTACCCATTTGGATTTAGTTTTCTTCAATTACAAATTTTTGTCCATCTACAGTTAAAGTTTAAAAAAAAAAAAAAAAACTCAAACAAGGTTCTAAAATTAATTAGCATTATCGAAAAAAAAAGAGTTGTCTTCAATTTTTTTCAATAATCAAAATTTTTAATTGATTTCGAATGATTATAATTATTTTGGGAATTCACTTGCAATTTTTTTATATTTTTGAACTATGATGGGGGCGAAAATGGCATTTGAAATGAAGACAAATGCACATGAAGATGGATTTTATAAGAAGAATATGAAAGTGGGGATGAAATTGCCAAAAAATCAAAGGTAGGGATAATTTGTACAATAACAATCAAAGATACGGACGTTTGCTCTAATTACCCTAAGATGATGTGAGCCACAACAATAGAAAATTTTAAAATTTATTAATGTGTGATACACAATTATATTCTAGGGTACTAATTTTTATAATGACCTTTATCTGTAACCAGGTAACATTAGTGACTTTAGCATCACTCCTGCTTGAGGGACAAAAATTTGATGTTGTCACTTATACATCTGGTAGCATAATGCTATTAAATATCTAGCGATAGATGACTACTCGATGGTTGACCCTTTATTTCCCCATCATTCAATAAATTTTTTTCCCACATAGTCAAATTTATTTTTCTCTCTTTTTCTCTCCGTTTTAATGCACATCACAACTCTCAAAAGTCTCTCCTGAATTACACAACTGCCGGCAGGAACTTAGCAATACAAAAAATAACGAAGAAAAAGGAGATACATAAATATAAATACTATAAGAATATATATTAAATACATAAGAAAGTGAACTGCAAGTCAAATAAAATAGAGAAATTATAATTGAAATTGGCATCCTAGTCACACTTTAGTCGGAACTTGAAATCGATTTTGCAGACCCTTTTGAACAAAGTTTTTTTTTTTTTTTTATGGAGACTCCCAAGAACAGATCCACAAGAGATAGGATGGGGCCTATAGCTCAGAGGATTAGAGCACGTAGATGGACCCCGAGGTCGGGGGTTTAAATCCCTCCTCGCACACCACCGGCCCAAAAAGAAAGTACATTTCCCTGTAGGGGTAGGAAAATTATGATCAAGATAGCCCATCAAAAGCTATGGAACTTGAGTGTGGGTCCATCAAGATATATCTATTTGGGATGGGAGATAAATTAGTGAGATTGCTGTAAACAAAATTCCTTCAAGTACTTGTCATTGAAGATGGGAGATGGGTAGGTGTAAAAACAAGTGAAATGATAAAAGTATCATACGTCTTGTGCCAAACACCTCTTTGCACGTCATGTGGGTGTCAGACTCTAAAACACAACTAGCAAAAACAAAACAGGGTTTGTAGTAATAGAAGATTTTTTAGTATTCCATGTAATATGTTCGTAAGATAACATATCAATGCCTACTTGTAGGACGGAATTCTTTGAGTAACTTATATCATCTATCGGCACATTGATTGTCACATAGACTAGTGCTAAACGCCACTAGTAGTATATAACATTATTCAATTCTTTTTGCCCTGTTCAAATCAAAAATCCCGCATTTCTTTTCCATCCCTAACTTGTTCTATAACATTTCTCCAGCTATATAGCATTATTCAATTCTTTTTAGCCCATTCAAATCAAGACTTACGAGTTCAAATCAAGACTTACGAATTTCAATTTCGATAGAAATTAATTCCCACCCCTAGTTTGTTTCATAATGTTTCTCCAATCAATAATAAACTGTTAAAGTTATTGAGTTAAGGTGGGTCCCATTACCAGGTTTCCTGCCTAAAGCACAACCTTCCTTCCCTCCCTTTTTTTTTGACTGTCAGACGGTTTGGACTGAAGGCTGTCTGAGAATACTGGGCGCATTGGTATCTGATTTACAGCTGGGTAACTAAATAATAAAAACATAGCCTTGGTATCCCATTTACTACCTATTCAATTTCTGCTGCTTCGGTATTAGACGCATTATTATTGGAATGTGTGGTAATAAATCAATCTAACTGATCCCACAAATAACTATATAAAATTATTGTTTTTATATAAATGGGCGTTCTAGCCAACTTTATTCGTATCTCACTATTCGCAGAACCGAACTTCGGCATTGGTAGCTTTGTAATATGTTCTGTGATCCACAGTTAAAAATGGCGACCTTTTCCCTTTTGAGCACTGTCAAGAAAAATCGAATGAAATGGATATTAAGAGTTCGTTGTGTTTGAAAGTGGGTCGTGTCAAAGAGTGAAAATTTTTTGACTACGAGGACCGAAATTGGCAGCTTGGTAACCCGTTATGTGTTCAATTGTTGAAAATGGCTACATTTTCTCTTCTGAGTGCTGTCAACAAAAATGAAAAAAATCCGACTTTTATGTATCAAAAATCAGACTCTGAGTTTTTATTTATTAGTTTGTAATTTATATTACAACCATTAGTATTAGCCTTACTATAATTTTCACCCATGCTTTACATGTGATCTAAAAGTAATAATAACAATAGTATTTTTAGGGAGATATATTTATCTAGTATGAAAGAGTGACATGTTAAACTATCAACCATGCATTTGATGACTATGGGCCTTCAAATTCATCACTTGTATATAAACAATCAATTCACATTTACCAATTAACAAATATCAGTTATTTATATCAGATAAACATGTCTACTTAGAATTACTCTAATAACAAATGTTAATAAATTTTTTTACAAAAATTTAATAAATTATTAATACAGCCAGTTGAGTCATATATTAGCATTATGAGATATAAGTTTTTATAACTATTTTATCATATTTAGATTTATTTATTTTTCGATAACACTTTTTACACCAGTTAATTTTTTCCATGCAGTGTGTATAGGGGCAAAAGGGGAACTAATATCAGTTATTCATGTCAAATAAATATTTCTCCATATTAATAAAATTTTATACAAAAATTTAATATAAATTATTAATACAGCCAGTTGAGTCATATTAATATTATCAAACATAGGTTTTTATAACCATTCTATTATATTTGAATTTATTTGTCAGTAACACTTTTTGTATCAGTTAATTCTTTTTTTTGATACAGTGGGTATAAATGAGGGGAGAAACAAGAGTGTTTCAATCCAGAACCTTCTGTCTAGAATGTGAGAAACATAACAGTCGTAGCACTTATTTGAATTATAGTATCAGTTAATTATACATATAAAAATAAAAATTAATTGAGATGATTTAATAAAAATAAAATGTTTAATAAAAATTATTGAACAACTATTATAGTGCAACCGTATCAATATTCGGTCTATCTCTCAAATAAATAATTCAACTCTAAATATAGTAACACTTAAATTATCAAAAAGTTCCAACTGATTTATATAATCGACAAATTAGAGTACTGTAATTTTTTAAAAAAAATCAATTAATTATTACACTACAATAACTATATAAAAATTTCTTAAAAACTTATTAAAAATTAAAATTTACCATTAATGTTACATATTTTTAGAAATTTATTAGTTTAGTGGCATGCTATGCTTGAGTTTTCGAATAATAAAAATTACTATGTGTTTTTTTTGGAATAGAACTCTCAATTAATTTCGTCTTCGATTTGATAAGTGACAGATCCCTAATTCAAAATACTTGACTAAAGAAACCACTGTAAATTAAGGATCGAATATGAGTTAATAAAGGAAAAAGTGAAAATTATTTAAAAATTTAGTATAACAATCTCAAAAAAAAAAAGATAAAAATAAAAATATAAAAAAAGAATTAAATGATATCACCAAAAATCTTATAGATCTAGAAATTTTATAGAGCCAGAAACCTTAAAGAGCCAGAAAAGAAGCGAGAAAAGCCATCATTCTCTTATTATATATATATATATATTATTATTATTAAATAGTTACTTAATAAAAATATTAAACTGTTAATAAATCTAAATTTATTCTTATAACCTAAACATTCCGACACAGAGAAATTTCCCTGTCTTCTTCCCCCTCATCTTAGTTCTACAACATCACTCGGTGTATACAAGTCTAAACGAACAAAAGTGATGCACATTTTACTTAAAAATAATTGACAGACCAGGAACTCTCAGGGATCCGGGTTCATCAAGTTTGGGAAAAAGGCCAAATTCGAATGCCACTGGTAGAACAGTCAAGAGATTGTGCTCACTTCCAGCTACGCAGTCAGGTAAGATGATTTTTAACTAGATTTCCAGCCGTTATTGCTATTAAAGAAAAGATTATATGCCATGGATATTTTGTGTTGTTCGTGTAATTCCTACTTTCCTGTTAAGTTCAACACAACACATAAACATTAACCAAGCTTTGTATATTTCGAATATCTATTTTTTAACCCGTAGCTGTTGTGGCTTTACCCCCTTTTCCCCATTGACTAAGAAATATAACAAGCATAGTGTATAGTCGAGAATTCACTGACCTTTCACCTTGAAAAGTTCTCACGAGTGATGCTTTCATTAGCATACACGCAAGGGACTTTTCTGCAAAAACAACTGCACGTGTTAGCAGCTTGAACACAACAACAACTTATAAACAAGTAAATACCTAGCCTTTTTCAGACATCACAAATGATAAGTTATAAATACATTTATATTATTTGCTGAATTTGTCCATTAGTTGTTCTATAAATAAGGAAGATTAAATATATTATTGTTTCCATTGGCAGTGTCGGGAATATATGTGAACGCAAGACATATAAGCTTTGGGTGGGGTTATGAGGATAATGCCATTGTCATCAGGAAAACATGTGTTCGGATGTGTGTCTACATCATCCTCTACTAATAGGAAACAACCATTAAAAGGAATATTGTTTCTAAACTTTTAATTTTCTTTTTTTCTTTCAATTCGGTGATATGAAATCTACAAAACATGCAAGTTATTAAAAAAAAAATCCAGATAGGTAATATATAAATTGTCCCATATATTGATAAAAACATAGGTGGTTGCCTTTAATATCCATGTGTCCAGCAATCAGCCATACTCGATCAACCTCTATCCGAACCGGATTCAAAATAGTTTAAAACAATTACAAAACTTACATATCAGTTTACAAAGATTACACTGATGGGACAAAAAAGCCGGATAAACATCTCCAACTTGACAGATTTTGCATACCGATTACTTTTTTACAGATCAGTAAAACATTTTTGTATCAAAGTATCTGCTGCCCGAGAAAAAATAACATATTCTTCCGGCATGAAACAGATCGAAAAAATAAGTATATGTTTTTTCGTTTAAAATCACATTAAGTGCAACGAAGTAGAATTTTTCTTAATAACTCGAACAACAAATCGATTCACGTTCACATTGCAACTCTACATATGGGGGAATGGGGAAAAGGTAATCATGTTACTTAGTCTAGCATCATGTAATAAATTGAAAATTAACTTTGTATTTTTTTCTTTACTAATTTTATTTAATTTATTCCTTTTGAATAATCACATATTCTACTGGACATTATCCCGTCATTGCTATCCATGCATTGTACGAGTAGAAAAACTAGTTAGTATATAAGGTCACGTACTCGAGTAATTGCTAAATGGTAACTGGATGACCGCCCAACCCTTGAATAATCCAACAAGGAAGGCCGCTACACAGGATCATAACCCGGATGGAATCGGCGAGTGACGGTGACTTGGTGAGCTGAAATTGGAGCAGAATTATCTTGACTTAACGATAAATTATATCCACATATAATAATAGTTAAAAAAGGCAACGACTTTGAATAAATTACTACAAATGGGCTCTCAAATCCTTCAAATCTCACCTTTTGCTTCCTCTAGAACTTTCATTTTCAATTCAAGCCATTGCTCCAGAGCACTAGTGAATTCATCAGCCCCAATAAATTATTTTTCTAAGTCGCACATAAGATCTTTGTCATTTGCAAAACCCATAAATTATTGCAAAACTTTGAGGTTAGCAAGGGGAGTTCGTGATTTGCCTGATCGTCGAGGCTTCAGAAGTGGGTTGGTGGCCATGGCGGCACCTGGGTCGGTTACCAAGTCGGAGGAGGAATGGCGTGCAATTCTTTCTCCCGAGCAGTTCCAGATTCTCAGGCAGAAAGGCACCGAGTGAGTCCGTGCATATTTATCTGGAATTCTATTACTGTTTTTCTTTTTGGGGTTTAGTGGCTGGAGTTAGTATATTTTTGGTGGATAAGATAAGATGTGGCAATACATTGACATGAATAGAAGTTGCTTGGATTGGAGATAAATTAATTGAAAGATTTTAGTTAGGATATCTTGCCTAGTCTCGAATCAATAGAACACTTCAGAAGAGTCCAATAACATGGTGGATTATAGTATTATATTTGCTTATAATGTTTTTGCTTATCTTTAGCTAGTTTGTTAATGTTGCTTGGATTTTGTGCTTAGTTATAGTTAGAGAGGGGATGACGTCTGAAAGTTCTTTTTATGAGAAGAGGGAAATAAAAACATAAATGATCTCCTCCATATCCCGCCATACGGCTGATGTGGAGATCATTTATTGGGCCCCCACATGCAGATGGCCCTACCTGCATTGGGGGGGGGGGGGCAATAAAAGTCCCCCACATATCCCGCGGCTGGGAGGAGATCATTTCTGCTTTCGATGCGGTAATATTATTGCTATTGCGGAATGTCTGCAACCTAGTGATGCATCCCTGTTATGCAAATCAGGGGTTACTTTTTATTTCATAGTGCTCTTTTAGATTTATCTTTTGATATCTATCTAGTAGTTTGAAATTTTCCAATGAATTATGATTGTATTCACCACTCAGAACTTCTTAAAGTATTCACCACTCAGAACTTCTTAAAGCAATAGCAATAAAGACAGATCAGAGGTAAGTTTGGGATTGTAATATCCGTCAATTGTGACCTTGTCCAAGCTATGTGATTCAACAAATAATTAACTGTAAAATGTTCTGCACCTAGAATATTCCATCACAAGTTTTGTTGGATATGATTTGCTTTAGAACACAACGTCCAATTTCATGTTTGTTTCTCAACTTTGCCACTTGTTGTCAATATTTGCTGAAACTTTAGAATACATCTGCTTTCCCATTGAGGAGTCTTTTGTTTGCGGTTACGGTGTACTTAAAATTCATCAATAGGTGTAGATGTACATGGGTTGCCTTTGATGTGTTTATTAGGGTCTTGTTGAGGAAAGAAACTAATAGATAATTCCCTCGGCACTCCTATCTGTGTCATGTGTGGATATCAACAGCCACCTAGGTAACTAACTACCCCTCTTTCCATACCTATATCGCCTGTTTAATCCTGTCATTCTGTGGAGATTCTGAACCTTCAGTCATGTTGGGAAGAAATTTTTGGATTATCGGAGTTGGCACTTCCCTCTGCATCATCATATAGAGATATCAACTAGCCAGCAGTCTAGCTAGTTATCCCTTTCTATGGTCCTGTAATTCCAGTTTTGTCTGTCAGCCGCCTGGGATCACGTATTGTCTCAAGGCCAGAACTTAATGTCATTGGAACACTTCAAGCTGAAGCTTTGGATGCTCAAAAGTTCACTTGATGATAACATTCAAGACGGTAGAACTCTAAAATCATGAAGAGCTTCCGGTAGTTGGAATTGCAATGTACAAAAGTCAAATCCCACGTTGAGTAGCTTAGATTACTGAAACATATCATATTTCATAATGTCAAAATACTTTCTGGACCAATATTTAAAAGATTTCGAAACCATTGACTATTGCAGTATTTACTTCAAGTGAATCACTTGCTGGTTGCTGTAGCATGTAAACAACTCAAATGTTTGAAAATTAATTGGACTATTTAGCAGATGTAAGACGTGTGAAGGAATATTTTGGGTAAGTTGTCTTATTCACGACCACATCGGGTTCAGGAAAAATATATTTGGCTGATGTATGATACAGGTAGTAAATATTTTATCAATATCGTATTTTGATCTTGTGCAAGGTGTGCAATAGGGCTGGGCTGTCATTTCAATGCTTGTTTGCCCACCAGCCTCCTTGTGAAAAATATAATCATAAAATAGGAAGTTTGAATTGATGCGAATGGTACAATGTTTCCTGACTTGCATGCATGATGGGCAGGTATCCCGGTACCGGGGAGTATGACAAGTTCTTTGAAGAAGGTACCTACAAATGCACGGGATGTGGAACTCCCCTCTATAGATCCACAACTAAATTTAACTCAGGATGTGGTTGGCCGGCATTCTATGAGGGTATCCCTGGGGCGATAAATCGAACTGTGAGTTCTCTTTTTTTCTTCCATGGGGTCTGATTTCGCGCTGTTTGTCTACAGATACTCTTTAGTAATAATCTCCCATCGTAACTGTGTTGCATGCTTTCAGCCCGATCCAGATGGAAGGAGGACTGAGATTACATGTGCGGCTTGTGGGGGTCACCTGGGACACGTATTTAAAGGCGAAGGGTTTCCTACACCTACGGACGAACGCCATTGTGTTAACAGTATTTCGCTGAAGTTCATTCCTGCAAATTCCGAGTGAAGTGCGCACTGGTGGCTGTCATGAATTATACAATGTAAACCATCAGGTTACCGACATTTACCGTGGTTCAATAAATTCTGCAATGTAAATCGTCTAGTTACCAACATTTCTACTGTGATTCAATAAATTGTGCTGAAGATCTTATGAACCGGAGTAGATTCTAAATAATCAGTGGTTGATTGTGATTTTTCCCTGTGGATTTATCTCACAATATTTGGTTGGTAGGGACTAGGAAGCATCTTTGGTATGTATCTCACTTTCCATGTATCAATGAACTTGTGCTGGCTGATACTATTACTATAGATGAGGAATTTGTCTCTTGAGTCAAAACCTGGATTTCAAAACTTTCTAATTACTTCAGGTATCCTCAATGTGGTAAAAGGGTAATGGTTCATGAACCAATGTGCATACAGATAATTTTATATATGGACATAAAATTATAATTTTATCCCTAAGTTTTTTTTTTTTTTTGGTTCAGAATACGGGGTGAATTTGTGACTGCGCCTCTTCTTTGTAAATATATTTGTACACTCATCTCTACAAATAGATTTATCCACATTGTACGTGATAAAATATAGAGTTTTTGATGATTTTGTGAAATTTTAAAGATTGTACTAATAATCAAAGAGTTTGTAGCTTGTTTGGTTAAAATTAAATTATATACCAGGACTAGGTTTGTGAAAGTTAATATTTATTTCTTCTAGAATAAAATATTCTTATATCACATGCAGCCTTATAATTTGTATTGAACTGGATTGGGGACCGAACTTACGAAGCGTAATTACTTTTCCAAAGAGTGGTGTTGTGTATTTCTAACGAGAGTATTATTATATCAATTGACTTTATTTAAGTTAGTTATATCTCTAATCTTATAATTGGAGTAGTACTCCACTTTGCATTCATGCATTGCATTGATCTTAGATTTGATTGGAGTCGTCGTATCCTTTGATTGGAAGGTTAGGTTCATATGAATACTTCAGAGTTTGAATTTTTAAGTTGAGATATTTTCCCAAAAAAGAAGAGAAAGAAAGGGATACTTTAATAACTACACAAATATTCCTCCTAAATTTCACAAATCAGTCGCATTTTGAGAATTATAAATGTCAAGTAAACTAGATGTGGAACTTGAAAAAATCAGGTGTACACTTACTATAGCTTAAAAATGCATATTTGAGTGCGTGTGAAATTGTTACTGGGCACTTGATAATAATAATCCAACCGCATAAGTAATGGCAAAATCGTCATTTAAATTTTGAAAATTTTTAATGTAGCCGTTGTTAAACGCGTAGCCGGAACATCTCTGTTGCTTTCCTTTCAAGATTTCCACGAAACTTGACGATATTTCTACTCCGATTCCCTTTTACACATTATTATTATCAGATTTTCTTATACATTTGTTGGTTAATCCAAAAATTGATCCATCCCTCTAAAATTCGGGCAGTTTCTGGACTTTGATTCCCATTCTCGCGTTTTCTTTACTACAATAATTTCTTTCTCTGTTAATTAGAAACATCTTTCCTTTCCTCTATCGTCATGGCCGATTACGCCTGTGCTCGGCCAGTTCAAAGTTCTCAACAGAAGGGCTTGGGTTTAGGTTATGATCTACGAACTCTCTTTCAACACACATACTTTGTTAACGATGGAGGAGTCGAGAATATATTTGATTTGATTGAAGCATCAATTTCCATGGCAGCCCGGCAAAATCCCAAGGAGTTGTTGGAGAGAAGAACCGACATTATCGAAGCCATTCTGAGTGATGATGATGAAACTGTTGAGAAAATTTCCGATCAAGATCTTGATGTCGATGATACTTGCAGTTGTGATTATGGATGACGAAAATCCTATGCGTCAAAATCTTGATTATCAGTTTTCAGAGTTGATCAATCATGATCGACTTATGATTGCATCCTTGAAACCTATAAAAGTTGACGCTAAGGAGAAGCTTTTTGGAACCATCATCCCATCCAAGGTTTCTGTGGAAGCAAAGAAGAGATTCTGAAGCAACCTTCTAAAGAATACTTTCCAAGAAATATTGCAACAGTACAAGTAAGCAAGAGGAAGATTCAAGAAAGAAGCTGTGAATACAAGGACTCAAATTTTGGTTCGATAGAAGTGAAATTCCATGCTACAAAGAGGAAGTTTCAGGAGACAAATCAACAGATTCAGAAGGCCAAAAGAAGGGCTCCGTTTGTGAACTTTACAGATGTTCCCCAACCCAAGTTGAATGTCGAAGAAAAACGTAGTAGCAGAAGGTTTTGGAGACACTGAGAACAAGAGTTGGTATAGAACTCGAACAGATCATATAGCTAGGATTGTTAAGCAAATCCATTTGTTAAGCAAATGATGATTGGTAACTGTAATTTCTGTAAATTTGTTGAGGATTGGGTCGTTTCTACACCGCCTTCAATTGCGAACTATATAGTCTCAACTCCACCGTGGTAGATTCTTTGAAATGGGTAGATATATATATAATTTTTTAATTTTTGGGTTTTATTCTATATTTCTAGTTACTTAATATATATGATATATTCAATGGCTAATAAATGTAGGTGAATATTGATGCTCCATATCTTCTCCAACACACTATTTTTCATGAAAAATCATTCAATGGACTAATGGAAGAAGGTATGGTTTGATTACTTTGTTAATTATATGCTCGATATGCCGGCTTCTTTGTTAAAATAATTCCAACTTCAGCATCTCTATTTCTAGAAGATAATTTTAAGTACAATAGCAGTGTACTGGAAGATATGTTTCCAGAAGATAATTCAGAGTTAATTAATTAAGAGGGCCTTTTGGGATGGGATGAACTAAAAGATGCATTGATACTTTTGAACATAAGATTGATAGTTTGGTGTTTATGATTTTGTTCATGAATATCTATCCTTTTAAGATAAAACATCATGTTTTGGTGTTATACCATAGGTTTGGGCTGCTAACTCTTAAGACGATAGTTTGTACTTATTTTAAGATAATGATTTATTTCTGCACCCAAATCAAATACCAAACAACAGGTTAAAAAGTATAGGATTTGTTTCTAAGATATTTATATGAAATATTTGTATATGAAAATTGGAATAATGGAAATTCTCTCATGGTGCGCCTGGCTCTCTCAGTAACTATAGCATGTGGATTTTCTTCTTGCATCTGCAGGCATGGTAACGCCAATGTGTGGACGATCTTTATAGACATTTTTGATTATTTTCCTCTTACTGTTTTTCTTAGAGATCTTTTCTTTCTTTAATATCAGTGAATGCCATGTATAAACTATTAAATTGTACAGAAAAAATAGGTTATTCACATAACAAACATGCATTTGCGGATTTATTTTACATTTAACTGTGATATATGTAAATGGAATTAATAAAAAGGGAATAGTTCAATGATGGATCTAAAATTAATGATGCTAATTATTCTTCACTGTAGGTATCAGAGATAGGCAATGGATGTAGGGTGCTTACAGGTACCTCCAGTAGCCATCTTTCTCTGGAGAGGATGGAATTACAATAATCTAAGTGTTTACTAAACACATTACCTTTTTCGACCTTCAAATTTTTTTGGTGCAAACCACGTAATTTTTTATTGTGTTCTTTTTTTGTGTTTGTCTATTGATTTTCAAATTTATAGCATTCCATTATAATTGTAATTTTGTATCATATTAACGTACACTATTCATGTAAATTTATTGTTGACTAATTGCTTTATTTTAAATTTTTTTATAGTTTATATTATTGAGTTCCCGGGCAAGGTAAATCACTAGTTAAATGATAAATAAAATTTACTCTCTATTTGAATGAACCACACAAATTTTCCTCGAGTTAGCAGTTTGGCTTGCCAACAAGCGGATAAGCATTACTTTCATCCCTAGATTTCCCACTATTTACTACGTCGTAATCCAATCCGGAAAACAGCAGCAGCAATCCTGAAAATTTTGTCTTATGTTTTACTTTAGTCCTCAACTTTTGAGAATGAATCCTTCCGTATCTAAATTTCTAGAAAGGTGACAATTTATAATATTTTTTGATCACTTTTATTTAATATTGACGGAGTGAAGTTTTTAAGGTTTTGGAAGGAGAAAAACTAGAAAGTACTCCTAGAAGTGGAACAAATCGTGACAACCTATAAGAATACAAAGACCTATAAGAACAAATCTATCTTTTGTGCTAGAATGCCAAATGAATCAATATATTGATTTAACCATCAATAATAGTTGAAGATTTGCTTTTTCAACTGTTAGTAAACTTGAAAAAAGGAAACTGCCAAATTATTAATTTTATCATGAGTGTGGGATATAAAGTCTCATTTAATCATTTTGCTACCTACATGGTGCTGTTTGTGGCAGCTAATATCTACTGTTTGAATACTATAAAGCAGAATAAAACTACTAATATAAAAACTGCAGTCAGAGAGAACTTCATATGAGCAGATTCATAATTCCAATAGCTAAACATAATTGATGAGATTTGAATGAGTGTCGTAACCATTATCTTCCGACCTTGGAACTGACACGATCACTTTTTTGAGTTCCACGTCCTTCTTTGTCCTTCAAATAACTAAAACATAATCGATGATGAAAGAATGAGTACCATAACCATTATCTTCCCACCATGGAACTGACACGATTGCTTTTTCGAGTTCCACATCTTTCTTTGTGCTGACCCAATGCTTCTCTCAACTTACCAGAATTATTACTAATGAAAGCACACGACTAACGAAAGCACAGTACAATTATATTAAAAAAAAAAAAAAGAATAAAGAAAGAAATAAGTAAAAGTTAACTACGAATAGTACCATGTGAATTCTTCCACCATGTGAATTCCTTTGAACAATATATTACTATTACTTTGTGTTTATTTGACATGCTACATAAATTCTTCATCATCTATATAGGGTGATAGGATACATGCAACAACAGAGCGAGAACTTATAAGCACATTTGAAGATCAAATACGTGAGCACGCTCTGTATGCAATGAAAAATTTTGAAGTGCAGAAATGTGACTCTTCATACAGACCGGCACTGCATAAATGGAAGTTGGTTTTCCAATAAAGGACAAGAGTAATAGAGCAACCTCTTTCAGAATGGCCTGATTTTGCACTGCACATTTATAACTTTAGGTCTTTTCAGAATGTTTTGAAGACTCCTAAAGATAATACCGATCTCTTTGGTATTTTCTTTTCAATTGCCTTATTCTACATCATATGTGGAATTATAACCCACATTATAATGCAGTCTTTTTTTTCTTTGTGATTTTTAGATGTAGTAGGCTTAATAACACCTACAGAGCATGCACCTTTAGGTAAGGTGCTACCGACGTCTACTGACAAAGTCAACTTTGTTATTGAAGACTTAGAGTATGTCATACTTTTCTATATTGCTACATTGTTTGCATTATAAGTTGCTTGAGATTAGCCTAATTATTTTTTTTCTCCCGCCTCAAAGTAAAAGACAATTTCCAGTCACATTGTGGGATGATTATGCGATCGAGTTACGCACTAAATTGGGTTCTTCATGCAATGAAGCAGTAGTTGTTGAGCTTCAATTATGTCGCATCAATTTTTTCCGTTTTAAGTTATCTCATCCGAAATATTGTTATGCTTTAATTATGTTTTCTTTTTTAATGCGGTTTCATGTCCACTCGCGAATTAAATGAAACTGATAATGGTAGTGCTTGGTGTCTCCAACTCATACAATGTGACTAAGCTGCTTCTTGATCCTTCTATCCCAGAAGTTGATGAGTTTAAAAGCAGGTACAAAATGCTAATGCTATAGATGTGTGTAGCTTTTTTTTTTTTTTTTTTAATTGTTCTTTGGGGTCTTAGTAACACTAAATATTATCACTATTTCCTACATCGTGTAGGGTATTGCATGATACTGATGGCTTATCTCAAAATTCAAGTCACACTACTAATAGTTCTAAATCAATTTTAGATGAGATGGAGAAATCTGGGGTTAAGAGTATTGACCAGCTCATTAATTCTTCTGAGGTATTTTAAAGTTTTTAACTACCTTATATCGAGCCAATTGATTTTCAATTGTGTTCACCTACGTAGCCTAATCACCTGTGAATCGATGTTGCAGGTTAAGGGAAATTTTGTCGTGGGAACCGTGGTGAGATCGGAAGAGCACACGCTATTCTATCAAAGACTAATTGGTCATACTATGGGTGTCTTACCGACCTTTGTGCAAAGAAACTAAAACCCCATGGGAAAGAGTATATTTGTAGCAAATGTGGAGCTGTGACTACTTCCGGTTCTTGGAGGTATACTGTCAGCCTTAGGCTACAGGGTCAAGAAAATGAAGCCACCTTCACACTATCGATAAGCAGAGTGAGCAGCTTCTTGGGTTTACAGCTGGAGAACTATGTAACAGGATGTCAATGGTAATAACCCTAAATTAAATACTCTTTATATTTCAGAGTATATCAATGACAAAATATATGAATCAGTTCCATTGCTTTCATTCTTGCGTCCCTATTTGTTAGGAGATGGTTGATCCGAAGGCGTGTCCTATAGTAATTTCAGACTTGATCTGTACGAAACTGATTTTCAATGTTGGAGTTCAGTCTGATAGTTCTGATAAGAAGGATGTCTACACCGTTGATACAGTTGTCGATGATGCATCTGCTCTTGAGAAATATGGAGCACAGTATGCTGGTGAAATTTGTGTGATTAATGATGTAAGTTCTCCTCAATTTGTTTTTTGTTTCATAACATTATCCTAATTGGATAGGTTATTCATATGTTCTTTCATTGTCTTAGGATGTTGATTCTGACAATGAGTTTGAGCGAATGTTTTCAAAGCATTCCCAGAATGATAGCAAGGTATATTCCATCTACCTTCATTTATAGAGTACTATAAATATTAGCTTTAGGAATCGAGGAGTATACAATTTTTTTTTTCTTATTATACCTATGGTACATTATTTTCACCATTGCGACAGGCCTGTGACTCTGTGATGGATAATGAAGTGACTGGCTGTTGTGTGACTCCTTCAAAGCGACCCTTAATTGACAACTCCGCCAACAGCTATGAGTTAGAGTCTTTG
The DNA here is from genome assembly GCA_963692815.1 of Nyctanthes arbor-tristis. NCBI lineage: Eukaryota > Viridiplantae > Streptophyta > Magnoliopsida > Lamiales > Oleaceae > Nyctanthes > Nyctanthes arbor-tristis. The sequence continues at coordinate 17,857 of CAVNYN010274419.1, forward strand.
CAGATGTCAACTAATAAACTCAGAAAAGTCAAGGTTGAGAAAGATGATTAGCAAGCATGAGTTGCCCTCAGTTTCCTGATTAAAACTGAAAATTTCCCTACTATTATTGCTTTTTAAATTTACTGGATTATTCAGTTGAACTCATTTCATATACAAATGCTGAATTTCTATTATTTTACTTTCATAGTGTTGTCTCATATTTTTTTATGCATATATCATTTATTGTGGTTTGAATTTTCATACACAACAGGTTGCTGTAATGTTGTGTGAACTATTAAGAAATTCAAATGCCAGAAAAACTTGGAAGCAGGGACGAAGAAAATTTGGCAAAAACTTAAGAAATTTGTGTGGCAGAAGTAAATAAGTTGTTATTAGATACATTGTCTTCTAAGGATTGATGTCAAAATAAGCAACTTACTTCACTAAATAGTTTTCCTTTTCTGTACTTTTAATTTAAATTAATGCTTTAAGTAGGTATAGAAAATAAATTTATAACCTTATTAAATAGATGATTTTGTCCTCTTATATCTAATTGGAAGGCAAATTGCTTTTTAACCCAACCAACCAACATCTGACCAATGGTGAGATGAAGATGCATATGCGTCAGCCCTTGCATTTGAATTATGTTCAATTTAAAGATTTGGGGTGTTCACCAATTAGCAAACGGCATTATAATATCAACGAATGAATGCGGGCTAATATTGTTACCCTTGTGTGAAGTGCAATGCACGAAAATATGAATAATGCTCCTTATTATGCATCTTATTTTTAAGCCGTCACATCTTTGTTAAATCAACCAATATTAGTACCCAACTGCTATCACAAAGTTGGATTCTGAAGTGCAAGACTAAACTATTAATATAATTTTGCTCTTCTTAGTCCCGTTGAAGCAGCCCTTGCTATGGCCAATGGTGCACAGTCGTATCAGTGTTTAAGAGTTTGAGGTGAAATAATTTATTAAGAGTTTGAGGTGAAATAATCAATAAAATTTATGTCTTAAAAATTTTATGACATATAATATACCTTTAGTTGAATAAATTTTATGACATATAATAATTTATTAAAAGTTTGTTATGTCTTACCTCCAGCTGGACTCTGCAATGGCACGAGATTGATAGTTACGAGGTTGGGTCGTCACATTATAGAAGCACGCATTTTAAATGGTCCAAATAAAGGTCAAGAATTTCTTATCCCAAAGATGACTCTGACAACATCTGACACTAGATTGCCCTCTACATTCCAAAGGCGTCAGTTCCCTTTGATGGTCTCATATGCAATGACAATAAATAAGGGTCGGGGACAATCATTTTCCCATGTAGGGATTTTCGTGCTCTTCCGATCTTCAGTCATGGCCAACTGTATGTGGCTGTTTCTCTCGTAACCACTCGAAGAGGGTTAAAGTATATGATTTGTGACAATGATGGGCGCTCAACCAACAAGACAATTAATGTTGTGTTCAAAGAAGTTTTTAGAAATTTAAATTAATATGGTAAGTGTCTTGCATCCTTTCGTATTCTTTATTCTTTCTATTATTGTTAACTCAATTATTTTAGGTTCTTATTTTTTCTTTTATCTCTTATTATTTATTCACTTGATTTAACTTCTTATTTTATGCAATTGGCAATGCTTTGGTTCTACTTGTTTGCGATTAACTCTCTAGTTGATCAAATGTATCATCTTTTCTATATTGCGTTCATTACCTTATGGTAATACAATACAATACACTTATGGTAAGTGTCTTGCATCCTTTCGTATTCTTTACATTTTTTTTTTTGGAATTTTATAACAAATATCTATGACTCAGTGGGTCACTCTATCATTGGCTATGTTGCTCTTTAGGGATGTTTATGTGCTTGTGACAAATAATTACTCAATTGCGGGTCTTCTATTTAATAAGATAGGTATGTGACCCTCTAAATATTTCTTACTATATTCTATCTTTTAAATAATCTTTGATTATGAATGTTTTTTCTTTTCCAATTAGAGATATATATTGACAATACGAAAGGAATTTTATCCCTTCATTATATCAATTATTATATTCATGTCATCTATATTTATCACATATGGTGTTTGATGCTATATTTTATGTTTTACTACATGCCAATCCAGTAAGAGAATGGTGACATTTGGAATTTAATAGTTGTGTATTATTTGGTTGATTAATTATTGTTTGGTAGTAATTTTATTTGTTTTTACAACATTTTGCATGTATATGATGATAGGAAAATTGATTACCAGATGCTGTATTTTATTGTGATCTAGGTTGCAGATGACAATGAGTTGAATTATGATATGGTGTGTTCAAAGAAGACGAATCTTTGGGTTGTCTGGAATTTGGTCTCCATATTCCCCCCTCTTTTTTTGGTCGCAACCATATAAAGATTTATCAATGAGCAGTTCTTTAAATCGTTCTTCTTATTTGTAAATACTAATAGCCTGTCTTTTTAATTAATGGCATCAACTGTTTTAGATTTATTTGCATTCTATTTCGCAGAGACTCTATCCATCTGATTCCAACATCGAATTCCTTGCAATTTTCTAACTTCATCTCACATTTGAAGTGCCAAAGTACAATATTTGAGCATTTTCTATTTCACTAGATCTGATATACGAGTGAAAAATCTAGTAATTAAGAAAGAAAGGGAGGGATTTTAGATTATTGTCTTGTTAATTGGTTAACTTATTTTTCTTTTTTCAATTTTTTTTTCTCTTTCTAATATTACTTTTTTATTTAGATAAAATTGGTCAATATCTATATATACATATATATTAAAGTAAATTAGTCTGCAGTACCTTTGTACCATATTTTTCCTCTAAAACTGTGAAAAATGGAGACTTTATAGTCTTTTTGTTTTATATTTGGTAATATGTGCAGTTACATTAACTTATTTTAATTCCTGAGTTAATTATTTCTCTATTTTTTCAATTAATTAAGAATTATAATTCTTATCTATTCTTATCTTTAAATATTTTGATTAAATATTTCGCTAGATATATCTTATCTTCTTAAATATTTTGCTAGATTAATCTATATATTCAAAGTTTGTTGATTTTTTAATTTAAAATTTTTTAGTATATATGTCTTAGCTAGCAAATATTTTGTAATTTGTATTGGACCATTTACTTTTTAACTGATACATTAATTTTTAATTATTTTTATATATTTTTGAAACGAGTCGTTATTACATTACTTCTTTTATATATAGTAAATATGGTTTAATTAACATTTTATAGTTTATAAAATTCCCGTCACAGAATAGTCTCACAGAGAAAAATAAAATATTTAATTTCCTGAGGTATGTGAATGACAAGGGGTCGGGTCAGGTCGGGTCGGGTCGGGTCGGGATCAGGTATGCTACACTCATAACGTATCAATCAAAAAAAATTTTCCATCCCCACTTAAATTAGGGATGGGTAGGGGAAAGGCTGATACATGTAATTCATATTACTCATTTATTAACCAATTTAAATATATTTATATATTTTTATTTTCATTTTTTTTATTTAATGAAATTTATTCTAAACACTAAAATTACAATTGAAACACAAAGCTTTTTTGATAAGTTTTATCAATTTTCAACTTTTCAATCCATTAGAATTTTTAGTAAATATTTTTATTTTTGTCAAAAAAAAGTTAAACGGGCTGGATACGAGTAAAATTTTTCATAACCTTCCTCAGTGCATTGCTAAGTCGGGTTGATTTTTTTTTTTTTTTTAACTCTCATCCCTGACCGAATTATCTATTTAGTTAGGTACTCCCGTTTTAATAGGATTGAGTACCTGTGAGTATCGAGTTTGTCAGATTTTTTTTACAATTCCTATTGAGATCACTTAATAACGTTCCATTTCTCGTCCATGTACATTGTTATGTACTATGCTTTAATTGAAATATAATTGAATGTAAAATAACACTAGAGATATAAAGTTGTTGACATTCTGTTGAAATTATGTTGCTACAATAATTTGGTTAAATATGTCTTCGCATTTATATTGCTAGTAATGACCATTTTACCCATTTTTTGAATTAGTTAATAATATTTATTTATGTTATTATCTATATCATATATATTTTTTTATTTTATATGTTGATTTCACTTCAATTGTTAGATTTATTGACATTGATGCAACTCTTTTGGATTATCCACTGGTGACAATATTTCAATTACTACAGGGAGTATATGAGAAGAAATTGATGCTCGACTTTCTATTGTTGGTAGAACTCTTTCCGTTTCACGTTCTTCATTTTTTCCCCTTTTTATACTAATTTTCTTTAATTCCTTGCATTAAATTCCAACTTTAGCAGTGGACTAGAGCCTCGAATTCCCATCTAACATCAAAAATAAAATTAGAAATGAAGAGGCTTTAAATTGTCATGAGTTTTTGCAAGAAATTTATGACACAAGTTCACTGAATAGGGTGTGGTTACAAAAATGTATCAGCCAGTGGGGGATTTCTCCCCTACTTATGGTTGTGAAATTGCATTTAGTGATGAAACAGGTTTACGGCCAGCAACATTGAGGAAAAAACAATTATTTTCTTTTAACTATATCTAATATGGAGCTCATTTATTTTATTCGAAGTAGGTCTTTAACTGTATCTAATTTAATTTCAGAGGCCAAGAAGAATGTGGAGATTGTGTGTATATGACTAACGACATTGAGGTCACTGACTTAAGAGTTAAGAGAATAGTTCAGGAATAAATTAAAATAAAATATATAGGTGTGTATAGGAATGAATTTGGCAAATTATCTTCTTAAACTCATTTTTCTTATTCTATCTATTTGGTATCTTCAATTTTGATATTGATTTCCAAATAAAATTTATTGAGCAATATGACCTTTTAAAATTTAACCATCCAAAAAAAAAATTATAAATTTCATATTATTTATTTTTTTAAATAATTTGATACAGAATCTTTTCGTACAACTCACGAGTGAAAATCTAGTTTAAATCGAAATACATTCAACACAGACCTCAAATTAAAAATCTTGTCTACTACTTTAATATGAGTTAATTTTTAAGATCCAGTCTATTCTATATACAATACTACTAAAGTGGCTGCTTTATTCCTTCTGAAGCTTTGCATCTCCCACCTAAAGCACGCTTTTTTTTGTCTTTTTACCACGTTGGTATTTCATCTTGCTTTCTCGTTTTTTGTTTTGGCTTCGATTCTTATCCTTTCACGGTGCCTTTTACCTCCTCTGCGTTCTTCTCTTTTCTGTTCCCGGACCACGTCCTTTGCCAACACCTTGTGTTCCTTAGTTTTGGTTGAGACTCTGATTTCAAGTGGGTTTCATTTAGGCGGTGGCGGTGGCGGTGGCGGTGGACGCTGTGAGCGTGGAGACGGCGGTGATTACAGCTTCTATGACCTACTGTCTCTTCGGTTCCCCACTGCTTCAGTTGCAGTAGCGTAAATTTCTTGAGATTTGGCTACAATTCCATTTTGGTGGACGTTTTCTTTGAGGAAGCTGGAAGACATTAACAAGAATCTCCAAAGGGAGATTAGGTAAATAATTAATAATATTTTTGTTTTATGATTTTCTGAAATCAGACATCTCTAATCTTCCTTTAAATCCTTTTTTTGTGTAATTGGAAGGCAAAGAGTGGGACAAAACTTGAATGATCTTTTGCCATTAAATTGAACTTTTAAGGAGCAGACGGTTCTACAGTTATATTTTTTCAACTTAAGGTAAGTTCTGCTATTTGAATTACTATATTCTAGGGATGATTAACACTAAAATCGAGTTTTTATATGTTTTTAGTTCATTAACATTTTCCGTATCGGAGATAATCCATTGACGAATTGCATACTTGCTGTTTGTGAAAATTTCCAATTGACAATATAATCTCCTAGGGAATTTCTGTGAATTTTCAGATACAACGACAACTATATTCTAAGAAAAAAGTAATGACAATAGTTGGTTAAGGGTATAGAATTATCCAATCAATAGAAAAACACACCAAATTCATAAAAAAACAAGTGACAGGCAACCCAAGAAACGGAAACAGTAAGAAGCCATGGCTTCACTGTAGAAATACAGAGGAAAAACTCAGGCTGAATTTTAATCTATTTTGCTGATATTTCTCCAGGATTATTATTACGTATTATTCTCTTTATTCTTTGTCATAATGATTATTTATTCAAGGTTCTGCTCGTCAGTGATTCCCCTGTCAACAAATCTTTTCTTCTCATATTCATAGTATGTCATCTGTTGGAGTGGTTTAGTGGTTTTGCTGGATAACTCTCACTTTTCATTGATTATGATGTCTTTTCTCTCATGATTAAATAGTTTTCTTTTTTAAATACGAAAATATTGGAAATTGTTTAAAGATTCATGAATTTTTGGTTAACTGACATTAAATTTAAGGGGCTTTAGCTTCTAATAAAATTTTTAAGCAATATAGTTAAGATTTACATTTTTTCTATGCTTTTATATACGAATCCACTGGGAAGTTTTGAATATCTTTTGTAGATAGGACACCAAATAGTAAGCTATGCAAAATGTATCGGATTTCCATTAGTTCAAAGATGGATCCAAGAATTTACGAGGCAAGCATTTGATATATTCTATTATTTATTACTTTAACAATGAGAAAGATAGAACAAGTGTATACTTATTTATATCGCAACTTGAATATTTTACCATTTTATATCAAAACAACTAAGTGGACAATGTGATTTTAGCAGCAGTTTCCCCCCATTTTTATGTATCTTATTTCATGATATCTTCATTTTTTATGTTTGTGTTATTTTTTGCTGCTAGAAGAGTCAAAATTATCTTTCGTCTCATGGCATTTCTTCACCAAATGTTCTATTTGAACTTGTACAATGTTTTTTGTTGCTGGAAGAATTAGATTGGGAGTACCAAAATAGTGTTTAGTTTGGTTAGTAAGAAACTTGGCTAGCTCTCCAATCTACATCCAACTTTCTAAGAGAACTCTTTTAGAAAATATTTTCACGCTTCTAATATCTTTGAATTGTGCTTGTTGTCATTCTTTTCCCAGCCATGTCACAGTCCATTACTTTTTGACATAGGAAGTCTAATTATTGAAAAGGATTGGAATACTTCAAGCCAAGTCTATGATGATTTCAAACAAATAGGGAATGCCACCGGATGAAATTCAAGGTAACTGATCTACTCATCCATTTTCCTAAATTTTCTTATCGTTTTTTTTTTTTAAACTTCGCGTGAAGGTGGATTTCATTGCATTCAAATCTGTGCACATCATGATATATTTAGAATGTGGTGGCACTTGGATATTTTTGCAGATCAAATGTGTTTTTTTATTTTTTCTCCCTGTTTTCTTGACGTTGTATATGGAGCTATGGGGTAAAGAAACCAAGATCCTATATTTTCTATATGAATGTCATGGGGTAAAGAAAGGTCGTTCTAATATAAATACAGATCTTTATTTGGGTTAATAGATTGTTACTTCAAATCAGAAATATACAAAAAAAAAAAAAAAAAAAAATGACAGAAGCTCTGCATGAATGAAATAAGATTTTATTATGTTAATTCTGCATGACTAATGAAATGGATCTATTAGAATTGTTCATACTGTTATTTTAGATGAACTGAAGTCTTTAATAAACCAAAGAAATTGAGTCTATAAGATTCCTTTTACTTTTTTATCTAAACTTCATAAATTGGATATACTTCTCTCAACTCTAACCTAGAATATAATTAAACAGCCTCCAATTCAAGTTAAATTTGAAATGTTATATATGTTTTAACAGTAGTAAATTGTAAGAACTAATGCTATTTAACTCAAAGTGCATTGGTATTATTATTGCCAAGTATTAATCAAATTAAGATGCCGAAATGTGCTAGCAATTAACAAGAAAAGGGTATTTATAATTTAGTTTGACAATCAGAATAGATGTTCATATAGATTGCACGATACACAGTTTCAATTGTCTAAGGAAAGAATTGCAGTAGAAGAATTAGACACTCTTTAAAATTAATAAAGCCTTTATCTTTTGTTTATCTTCATTGAAGTTAGGTTAGTAGTAATAGTAATTTATTTATATATAATGCGTTTACCTATTTGTTTAAAGCGTCTGTTGTGTTTTGGGCCCTTACATGATGGATAAGCAAGATCACCAAAGTCTAATGTAAGACCTACTCTTTTATAACTGAAGAAGAAAATTTAAAATATATAGTTAAGGAGTTTAATATAACTAAGGCATTCATTAATTTTCCTGAACATTTTTGCAATGAGTCGAATTTTTTAACCATCAGTTTTGTTTTGTAATAAATTAGTATCTCACTCTTGCAACTTCAGTGTCAAATCCCAGACAAGAAAGAAAGAAATGAATATGAAAGCATTTTTGCTCTTTTTTCTACTCATGCTTTCCTCTTCTGCTCACTAACGCTTTCATTGAATTTAAAATGGCCCCATCATATTATTGTGGATAGAGGTGCAAGGAAAGGTGCTTCAATGCAGGGGGTGAAAGATATGTGCCTAAAAATACTAAGGGGTATGTTGCCAGATATGCAAATGCGTGCCACCTGAGGCATATGGGAACCATCAGTGCCTTCGCTAGAGGGACTTGAGGAGCTCCAAAGGCAAGCTTAAGTGCCTTTGAATTTCATCGTCTATTTTAGCATGTTTGGCACGGAGGATTTGTCCCAAGATTCTTAAAAGAAATGTACCTACCTTACATTCACTGATAGTACTTATGAGGTTGTACATTTTAAGGGTTTGGTGAAATTTGTTTCTAAATTAGTGGAGTGTGAGTATAACTTTTGTTGTATTTCTTGATCAATTAGTTAGGGATTTGTATTGGCAGATAAGTGGTGCGTTTTATTATATTAGAAAATCAAAATAACTAAATAAATGTTTAAGGCGTACTGTAGATAATAGATCGTTTTAAACTTTTTTTTTTTAATAATTAAAACTATCCAGGTTATGTTGGTGGTGTGCTTTCAAAAACCGTGATTTATTTGTGGTGCAATGTGGGGTTGAAAATACTTTTATGGTTGTGAATATAATTACACTTTTCAGGAATAGTTTGTTTTGATTTATTTTTCTCAAGGTGAACGAATCAATGTAATAAACTACAAATGGCATTGAATTGAATCTGATTAATTTAGGCCGTGTTTGGAGTAAAATAGTCAAAACTATGTAAATATCTATTCCAGGTTTAATTTTAATACAACAATTTCACCATTTTGCTTGAAGGGACATTTCCTTCTCTTAGTTTCGCCCGTTAAGTTTGATTTGGCTAATTTGTGTTTTTCGTCACACATTATCATTTTAAAACCAATATGCCTTGCTATCTCATATTCAAAATCTTACGTTAACTAATGATCCTTTTGTTCACAAGTTGTATGTCCCCATTTGTCATAGGGATAATAAAAGTTATTATCTATGTAGCTATTTCTACGAACCAAATATTGAGATTTATTGTGTGGTTTTATTCTGTAAGCTAGATGCAAGTTTATGAGCAGTATATCTCATGATTATGCTTCAACTTCTATGTTTAGGATGATTTTTTTTCTTAATAAAAACCTGAATCAGGGGCTTTTTTTGGGAAAATTAGCAAGACGAGGGGGTGTAGGATGAAGTGCCGGTAAAGTTTGAAAGATGAAGCTTTTGCTCTGATAGCTTATTTGCTAGGTTAATATGACCCGGACTGCAGTCATATAACAGTGATATGTCAAGTGCAAAGCCCAATGATATCAGCAACGATTTATATACATGCATACATATTTTTCATTGGGTGGTACATAAAATAATTTATTCTTGTGCATGCTTCACCTCTTCCGATCTATTCAATGAGTTTGCAATAAAATCTAATCTCAAATCAAAACTAGGTAATAATTCTTGGATTAATAAATGGATCATTTTGATTGGTGTTTTATTTTTGCGTGATTGAGCCCGAGCTAATTTGTTCCATTTTACTAAAGCTTATTATTACATTGTCCTTAAAAAAAAAAAAAAAAAACTAGAACGCTCCATTTTGAAATTCCCCCCTTATTTTGTTAATTTTACCAATAATGAATGTTGTAGTATCGCAATATGGTGCATTTCCGTGCATCGCACAAGCACTATTACTATTTAGAAGTATATCACTCGATAAAAACAATTAAAATTATTAATTTTTTTAAAAAATTTAACTCATGTTTTTCTTTTCAATTATTAATTCAAGTAAATATTCGAGATAAGAGGTGTTTGAAATAAAAAGAAAAAATAAAAATAAATGAGATACAGGTCAAAATTAAAAAAGTACTTTTAATTGTTCTATGTGATTTTTTAATCCGGAGATATATTTATAATTGGATCTTACAAATTAAATCATATTAAAGTAGTCGATATGATCTTTAATTTGATATCTATATTGAATATGTTTCGATTAAAATACTGATCCGCTAATAACTATTAGTTTAACCCCTCTCTTCCATATTAACTATTCTTTCTTCTTTTTTCAACCCCTTTAACAGAGGGTAAAGATTAGTTTCGATTTAACACTATATGCTATGGTACTATATGTTTATGTAGTGTATTTTAGAACACATTATATGAGAAATTATAACTATGTGATGTATCTTGATGTATCTCATGTGCCTATATAGTAATATACTTATTTTGGGGGTAAAGATACACTATTAATTAATGTTAAAGGGGTTGAATAAAATTGCATTCGTCAAAACCAATGACGAAGGCAAACTTGAGAAAGAATGCAATGGAACCCTGAAAACCCCCAAAACTGTTATACAATTCAATCATACTACATTCTACAGTAATTCTACTCAAATGGCTTCATCAGAAATCGAGATTGTCTCAGAATCAGCTGATCAGAAACCCTCCAATCCGAACCCTAACGAAATCCGGATTGTCGATGTTTATTCCGCTTCTGCGTACGGGGACTTTGAGAAGGTCCGGCACTTTGTAGAAAACGAAGGCGCTTCAGTCTCCGAACCTGACGGAAATGGCTATTATCCCCTCCAGTGGGCTGCCCTCAACAACTTCGCAGACGTTGTGCATTACATAATTGAGGTAGCTGTGGCCTATGTTTGATACGTATCTTATTGATTTATTTGGATTCTGGTTTTGGAAGTGAGCTTTATTTATTTGATATGATCGAAAATTTTCTTTTCGTTTGTATGGGGAAGCGTGGTGGTGACGTGAATGCGTTGGACAATGCGGGGCAAACTGCATTGCATTGGGCGGCCGTTCGCGGTTCAATTGCAGCAGCGGACACGTTGCTGCAGAATGGTGCACGTGTTGAGGCTGCTGATGTTAATGGTTATCGGGTAATTGTTGTGGGTTTTTCAATATTTAATTTCCACACAGTGGGATTGATTTCTACATTGTGGTATTGCAAAATTTACTTTGCAGAGCGTTCGATTGAGATGGATTTTTACCTTTTTGGAATTCGTTTTCGTAGAGGTTTCTTCATACATAGGAGAAACTTGCGGTGAATTGTTTAGATGCGGCATCAAGATTACCTTCACTTTTAGAAAGCTTGGGACTCAATTGTGGATGATCTTTTCTCTCTGTCTTCTCTTTTATTCTTTTTCCCTGATCCACTGTAGCATTTTATTTATTTATATATTTTTGTCGTGGGCCGTACTGCTAAAAAATTAAGACGAAAATTCCAATGGCCATTTTGTCCCAGTATTCTGAGAAGTGTATGGTTTACGGATCAACCCGATTGAACCGGTTATAAATAAGAGAAAACTGAATAGTAAATATACATCATAGAAATTTATCAAAATTAATTTTATCCCTGAATTTTATTTTATTTTTATTTTTTTTTCAAATTTCTAACTGAAAACCATTTAAACTGTTGGTTGCCAAAATTGCAGATCCACCACTCAGTCAGCTGGGTTTTCCTGGTTTTACAATTATTCGGGTTTAAAACACAAACTTGACTAGTTTTTCTTTTGGAAGTAGCAGGGGGTTTTGAACCAATATGAAGAGTATTTGGCTGTAAGAGTCCTGCTATTTGTCGGGAAGTTTCTACGAAACACGGTCGATTCACCAGCTTATCCCTAGATTATTTTTTTTCTCAATCACACAATACACACGGGTAAAGTGGTAATATTACTCTATTTATAAAACATTTTGTGAAATCTTCTCGACAAATAGCATTTTCCTTGGCTGTGATGTATAAATGATTAGAACTTGTAGTGCTTGTATATTGCATGAGTACAGGACTGACGCGCGCATGTAGCAGTGTGGTTGTCTGGTTGATTTGTGTTTGCAAAGCTGTGTTTTTTTATCTTCTACCTCTCTCTTGCGTATCATAAAATGGTTGTTATATTGAGAGTCAGATGCAGAGAGTCCTATTCTATGATAGTGTGAAGATTCGCAGTTTAGTTCTATTTTATCATTTGTTGATGTATCTTATATTCCCCTTATTCACTTCTCTGTGGCAGTTAGCTCACAAAACAGATCGGATGTTGCAGGCAGTTCACGTTGCAGCTCAATATGGCCAAACTGCATTTCTGAATCACATTGTTGCTAGCTATCACGCTGATTTTGATGTACCTGATAATGACGGCAGGACTCCACTTCACTGGTAATGCCTCTGTGCAACTTCTGTACCACTATATCTAATTCTCTGTTATTATATCATTTGAATATACTTCTTCCTTGTATATTTCTCTTGCTATGATGATTTTCTAGAATATGTTTTTTTGGTGAGTTTTAATAGCCTTGAATCCGTTTAATGTCTGAGAACGACTTAGTAACTACTAGCTATTATATAGGTCCAACTTTAAGAGAAAATATGAGTAGTTCTTCACGAGACTGCATAAGTAAATGGAATGTCAGGAAGCCTATTTTTCTCTTTAAAAGGACAGGATGTTGCAAACAATGTATCTTCAACCACCTTCCTCTTTGTATTGTTGTCCCACTCGCAGCCCCCCGGAAAAAAAAATAAAGAAAGAAAAGATGAAAAGTTAAAAGCTTTCTCACCATGCAAATTTGATTATAGGTGTTGCCGAAGATATTTTGTTCTCTCTATGGTTTCTGGAAGCAGTTTGTTTTGCAAAATATACTTATGACACCATGCTTTTTTTTTTTCTTCCTTTTCTTTTTTTCTTAGTCCAGGCTTAGCAACATCTGCGCTGTTGATGTGATTCTATTTCTTGATTAAGGATGTCCTTAAATTTCTGAATATTTTAGTTTCACTTCATGTTTCCTATCATCTATTTGATTTCCAGAGTCCTTCCTTTGTGATTGTCTAACTGCCCACGCAGTGCCCACAGATTTCCTTTTCTGCATCACTGTTCTTCTTTAGTGTGGTTTTCATGCTGACACTGACCATAATTTGATCCTTGAGTGTTATCATTTTGGGGAAATTCAGAATTCCTCTAATTGTTCTCTCCTATATGTCCTTCTAATCCTCCTTCCTTTTCTATCTCCTTTCTTTTACCTTGTCCCGTCTTTTTTTATCTTTGTTTTTATTTGTATTGCATTAGGCATCAGAAATTGCCCTGGTCTGTGTGGAAAGTTAAGTATACAAGAATGCTACTGTTCCATGTCGGTATTTTAATGGGTTCCGACACATTAATGCATTTCTATTGCATAGAACTTCTTTACTTTAGCTTATGCATTAACCTGTACTTTGTTAACATTTTTTCACGAATTAAATGTTTTAACACTTATTCAACTTTGGCTTCTGTTGTGATTTACTCATTGAACTTCAAAATGGCATAAATTACCTGGTGCACTTATAAAGTATTGCTCATTATACTCTTTGGGTGGAAATCTGCTGTGGCTAACAGAAGGCATAGCTGGCATAAAAATACCATTTAACTATGCCAACAAAGAAATCCCGGCCCACCTTGTAGTCAAAACCGACCCGAGAAATTATCAGGAAAGAAAAAGAAATATTTGAAATTGCCAGACCGACCCATCTATTGTGCCGTGAAAGATGCCGGATGCCCTTAACCTGTGAATTTTAATTTCTTAATCCAAGCAGCAATGCACTGTGTTGATGAATCTGGCTTCGTTTATGTCAATATTTTGAAGGGTCCTCACCTCTAGTTCCTCTAACTTACTGCAGGTGTGACGTGCGCCAACGATAAATTCTAACTATAAGTTAGAATCTGCCGGCAAGGTTCATAAACATTCTGCTTATTCAAGAAAAAATTTTTGGCCATATCTCCCCTAATTTTATCAACAAATCCAACTTGTACCAATACCCAACATTAAGCCCATAACTCCTCATTCATCTCAAGCAACAATTCGTGTATGAATAGATGTAACAAACAAAGTATTTTTCACCCGAAACCCTAATACTTACTAATAAATTAACCATATCAAAGCATTTAAACCATAATAACATCAAACCCTATAACAATTTTTATATGGTGGCTCGAATTCTGGAAATAGCGGGTTCGACCACTGTTGTCCAAACTCCAATTGCTACCTGACAAGAAAATCATTTATGAAAACATGTGATCTATTTAAGCCCAGTGAGTGGAGTTTTCTAAGTAAACATGCTTTGGAAAGTCAAAAATACATCTTTTGCAAAAATCTCATATAAAATATACAAGTAACTTTTGGGTTTTCGTAATAATTTTCAACATAAATCAAATATCATCATCAAGTAGAGTTCATCTCATAACGAAGCATTTAAGGAATCTTTGCAATGCTAGAAATCATGAAAATTCATGTCATTCTAAGAATCATTATAAAATCCTTTAGAAAACATTGTGAACATCGTTCATTTAATAATCATCATAAAATGCACTGGAAAACATCATAAAAATCATTTCATTTCAAGATCATCATAGAATTTTCCTTAATGAGTATCCAACATCTCATGATTATAATATCAAGTCATACGCGCGTAGACGTCAGCTTGGGCCATAGGTACAAAAACCAGCTTGAGCCATAGCTAGCACATAGGCCCCTTCGCCTGGGCAGCGTTCATTTGGTCAGCTTGAGCCATAGGCCTCGTCGCCCGTAGGCGGCTTGTCATTTTGTCAGCTTGAGCCATATAGGCCCTTCGCCCGTAGGCGGTCATAACATTGGTGACAAATTTGAGGGTTTTCATACATCAAAAATCATGTTTCAAATCAAACAGTTCTCTGAAAATCATGTAACATCATTTTATATAAAAATCATAGGCATTCTGTTTGCATAACTCTACATAAACTTTTCTAAGGAAAATCTACATGACTTTTCTCAGAAGCATCAACCTTTGAAATTTCATAGAAACGCATTCATTATGAAAACATTGCAAGTTTTTGTGAAATGGAAGCATGGCATATTTCACAAGGAAGTTTTCAATCATTTATCAATTGAAGAAATAAATCATATCTTTGAAAATTCTCAAATGTCACAATCTCAACTTCATAACTTTCCAAATGAAAGAAGAATTCTCAAGAATTCCATAAAAGCATTTTTGTAATTAATTTCACAATATCATATCATATATATTAAAGGCACAATAAAGTTCATTTCCAAAAGTTTAGAGAAAGTCTCCACTCACCGGCTATACATGGAAATCTAGCTCGTTTCATAATGATACTAATTCATTCCTCATTCCCTGTAACATAATACGAGAATTTGGGTAATTTGCGCAAATGGACCCTATCGTTTGCTAGTATTGCGGAAATGGATCCTATCGTTTCTAACTTGGCGATTTCAACCCTAACCTATGCTAATCCTTACAAAAATGACCTTATTATCTAAATTTATCAATTTTTTTATTAAAATGATCCTTTTAACCTTATTTTCTTTTTTCTAAAATATAATTCTTTTTAAAAATATTTTACCCTTAATTTCAAGTAAAGTATAAAGACAAAAATTTATATTTTGATGTACCTATATTCAACTGCTATCATAATTTTACCTACCCATGACCTTTTGATTTTTCAGTTAATTGAAATATTTTTTGGAATCTCCTGTGAAAGCTCCGACCTCTTCACCCCAGCGTGTGATGACCAATATAAACATCAACA
>CAVNYN010274421.1:0-10678 GCA_963692815.1 Nyctanthes arbor-tristis
TGGCAAACTAACTTCCAATACACTACCAGTTTTGTCTCCTACTAAATCCAATCTAGCTAGGCAAACAACATATACAAAAGAATGCATTGCACCCCAGTCAATCATAACATAGACAGGAATTCCAGAGACGGATAGATTTCCTACTATGACGTCAGGATCCTGGGTGACCTACTCATGAGTCATTGCAAACACCCTGGCTTTGCCTTTCTTTGTCTAATCGACACCCATTCCTTAACTGAACCTATACTCCTTAGAATAGTAGCAAACATTTTGTTCCATGCGACACTCTCCCCAGTGATATTTCTTGCACATGGGGCACTGTGGGAGACCACCACTCCTCTGACCTCCACCGGTTCCCATGTTTAGTTTCTTAATTGGGCCTAACCTCTATTCATATTCTAGTTTGGCCACTTTCTTTTCCATAATCTCTCTAAGCATTCTGGCCTCCAATCTTTACACTAGAGTATGCTATAGCTTGAGCCTTTTTCACAAATTCCCGGTATGTAGGGAGATCAAAGGCACATATAATCTGCTTAATTTCAAGTCGCAAGCCCCTCTTAACAGCTTCTAGCCTTCATCTGTTCAGTGCTTACTAGATAAGGAGCGTAGCGACATTTCCTCGAACTTTTCTCGTAGGCAGTTATGTCCATATCTCCTTAGAGTAACTGTAGAAATTCAACCTTCTTTTGACCACAAAGTGCCTGGGGAAAGTGTTTATCGATTAACTTGGTTTTGAATTGAACCCAGGTCATATTTCGTTGCTCCTCCTCAGTCCTAGTGCGATATGCTGACTCCCACTAGTGTCCAGCTCCTCCAACCATCTTAAACTCTGCACATGGCACCTTCTCAAGAGATCAACTCGCCTCGTCTAGCCATATAGAATAAATTCTAAGTTGGTACCTGGGGTGTCTGTTTATAATTTGCTAAACTTTAAATTTTGAATAAATCGATATCCTTTAAAAGTTTGGTGTATAATACTATTAATGGAAGGAATTCTTGTCTCAATTAAAAGATTATTTGAAAGTTCGACGCTCTTCCGATCTACAGTCAATGTTGGAAATTTAGGAATTAAACTATCTAGAATTAGAACTTTTAGGCCCTGGAATGGATTTCAAGAGTATTTAGATTACTAACTTAACTAGATATGAAAATTCAGGGACAGGTTTGCATTACAACAGAAACTTAGGAGTTAATTTAAAGAAGTTCAGAATAGATGAACTTACCTAACCTCAAAACTAAAAGCAAGGACTAAGTAATATTCTAACTATGGACCAAGGGCTTGGAAGCAATTACTACACCATTATATCTCCCAAATTGAAATCCCAATGTAGAAAGAACGGGTGTAGATTATAGTGAGAAGAAGGCGACAGATGCTACCCTGAATTACCCAAAATCCCTAGCCCAACACAATCTCTGCTCCAAATTTTGAATTCAAAGTAGAAGAATTGGAGAGAGGGGCGACCGAGTGGAACAATTGGAGTCTAGCTCAAAGGATAGAAGCACGTTGGAGGTTGGGCCAAGAGGGTCTACAAGCGTTTCTGTGCCGGTTGGTTCAATCGGGTTCAAGCGAGACAGAGGAAACAGAGCTCAAGAAATGGGGTCGCGGGTTCCATGGCTTTCAAATTTGGTGGCCGCAATTGGGAGTGGTTCGAGGGTGTGGCAGGGTGAGTTGGGTTCAGAATTCTAGCCAAGAACTAGGTTTTCTAGCATAAACAATATGATGGAGGCTGGTGACAAAATGGTGGTGCTCACCTCTCTCCACGTCTCAGCTGCAGATTCTGTTTCTGTTCAACAATTTCATTGCATTTCATTTTTTTCATCTTTTTTTTTTTTTAAATCCTTGGCATTTCTGGTGGTTTTGAAACTCTGTGTTTGTGTGTGTGCGCGTGTGAATGTTATTGAGAAAGGGCTGTTGTGTTCTAATGTTTGGATTAACTGAAAATTCAGTGCTTTGACACTCCATTTCCAAAGATTGATGGCTGCTATGTGCGTGTGTGTACCATGTAATTTACAAGAACAAGGACATAGTGTATAGGTAGAAAATTTACAAAACAAAAAGGGATTTACTGGTTGTGAATTCAATCATTGGCCGAAATTGTGTTGATTCTCACTTGTAGAAAAATAACGAAGCAGCAAGGCAAAATAATTCCCTGCTTGGATCCAACTTGGCAGAAACAAAAGTAGTGGAAAGTTTCCTTTTTCATTTTGCAAGACGTTTGCAGCACATAAGAGAGTATGACGCTCATAATGGAATTGGATTTGCATATACACACAAAAAATGAAATAGAACTAAAAATTTGGTCTAATATCTCTTAACTTTAACAAAACAAGTTCAAGTCAACAATTTTTTGCCCCTTTTAGTTCTTAAGATCAATTTATTCAAATCTAGAGGAGTGCGGGGCATTAAATTATTTTCCGTGACCAATATCTTGCATAAATAAATAATACATGAAAAGATGGTAGTGACGCGGCTTTACTTAATAAATTTTGTAAGGTTTTTTAAATTCTCATTTACAAAATTTCCAGTCGCTATATGAACTGACCAACAATGTCTCCATTTAAAAGAAAAGGAAGACAGTGAAAAAGGTATGAAAGCAATCACCAACAAACCTTTCCAAAGTCAGGGAAATTGGGAATCAATCAATTAAGAAATGATATATAAAATTGCCTATTACCAATAAAAAAGTAAGGGGTATGTTTGGCTCGACTCATCGAGCAATCTCATAAGTATGTTAGCTAATAGACGAGCCCCGAAAAACTATTGGTCATTATTTGTTCTCGGTTACCAATTGGTTGTGACGTTGACATATTAATAATTATCCATTCCATTCACCGGCTTTTGCCTATGGATACAAAGTTGAATCCAACAAAATCTATCATCGACCCAGGCTTAGGTAACAAAAACCTAACAAGAACTTTATCAAATCTCTCTCACTCTACCTTTGAACTTTCCACTTTATATATTATATATACTTAAAAGAAGGACAGTTGCCCTTTCACTTTTTCCCATCCAAAAAACACTGGCTAAATTGGTACCTCTCATCTTGGCCATTGATTTTATCTTCTAATCTTAGCATTCATTTTCATTTTAATTTTTAATTTTATTTACTTTTTTAATTTATTACCAATTTACACATTCCCCTTTTTATCTTTCATTTCTTTTTTAATATTATTTATAGATATATCCGATTTACCTTATTATTATCACTAATTTTCCAATTTCTATTCCTACTCACCAAATTAGATTTCATTTTGTCAAAAAATACCTCTCTTTCTTTATCCACATTTTCATTCCTTCCTCTAATAAAACACATTTTATCTAAGAACTTTCTCAAATCTCTCATACGCTATCTTTAAACTTTCTACTTATTATTTTAAGCAGTTTTCTTTTCACTCGATTTTTTTAATCTTTGGTTTCGATATATCTCCTAGCATCAGATTGCTTCCATATTGGTTCCAATATTCGCCTATTTTCAAAAAATTAGACCTGTCATCGAATTAGAAAAGCTAACATTTCAAAGTAGTCAGACTAATTTTTGTTAAATAATTGAAAACAAAATTAATTTTTACCTAAAATAATGTTGAAATTTTATTCCTATTTTAAGAGCCATTGAAAATAAGATTTTAGGCATAGAAAGGGAATCTCACATTAGTTATTTAGTAAAAAAATTAAGGAAGGAGGCGCATATTAAGCTAATTAGCGAAGGGTTATTATGCATAACAGGGCATTAACTTATGGGCCTTGAGTCTCCAAAAAGTCCAAAAATTTAATAGATCATTAATGAGAAATAGTGAAACGCATCCGACTTTACCTCACACCGTCGGAATATTTTCCAGATCGATTCAAGTATTGGTAAATGTTTAGAAAACTAGACCTATCATCGAATCAGAAAAGCTAACAAAGTCATCAGACCGATTTTAATTATATAATTGGAATAAATTTAGTTTTACCTAAAATAATGTGAAAATTTTATTTCTGTTTTAAGAGCTATTGAAAATATGACTTTAGGCATGGAAAGGGAATCCCACATTGGTTATTATTTAGCGAAAAGAATTGAGGATGCAGGTTTAGATTAAGCTAATTGGAGAAGGGTTATACATAGTAGAGTCTTAACTTATGGGCCTTGAATTTCTAAAAGGTTTAAAATTTTAATGAATCATTAATGAAAAAAAGTTTATTGTGAACTGGTGAACTGTATTTGTCTTTATCTCACACTGTCGGATTGTTTTCTATATTCGTTCTAGTATTTACAAATGTTCAAAAAACTGGACCGGTAATAGAATAAAAAAAAGCTAACAGTTCAAAATCATCGGACCAATATTAATTAAATAATTAAAATAAAATAATTTTTATCTAAAATAATTTGGGAAAAGAACACTTGATTTTATAATTTTTTGATATTTACCGTTTAAAAAGTTATGGAAATTTTGTTCCTTTTTTAAAAGTCATTGAAAATATGACTTTGGGCATAGAAAGGACATCACACATTGGTTATTTAGTAAAAAGAATTGAGGATGTATGTTTATATTAAGCTACTTGGAGAAGGGTTGTAGCCATCAGGTCGCAAAGGGCCAAAAGTCAACAACAATCAACTGTTGTCAGGTCTTGGAAGCCAGTTTCGAGAGGTTCATCCAATTTAACAGCCTAATGACCAAAAGACCTACAGAGCCCATTTTAGCGACCTCTGAGGCAAGTCTCCATTCCTGTGTTCTTGCGGTTCAGGACATCCTAGCACTAACGAGCTCAGAGTGCCCCAACCCAACGCTACGACTTGACGAGCAAGTCAACTAAGCACCCGCTAGGGAACCCACGTGAGAGACCTTATCACTTACGACTGATAGGACTTTAGCATTGAATGCAAGGTAATGGCCACCAGCCCGACACATGACTTAAGTAGTCATTAGTCGAAAAGTAAAGGTCAAATCCTAACTGACTTGACTCATAGGTCATTCATCTGGGCCAAGCATTAAATGCATATAATTATCACCCCCATGCAACGGGCCAAGGGAGTATTATAAATAGAGGGAAACGAAGCTGAGAGGGGAGACCTAGATAAAATCTCATTCTTCTTATCATTGTCACATTTGCTCTCTTCCGTTTATTGTAAACATTCATTGCCTTTACACATTAACTACACAAGCTGATTTGAATACAAATTTCCTGCGAATACAAATATTGTTTGTTGAGTCAAAGGCTGAATTTGATGCAAACAAATTGGCGCCGTATGTGGGAAACTCTACTAAAACTATGTAAAAGACTCCCATCGAAAGGAAATGAGTGTAAAATGTTTGGAAAGCCAAAGAACAAGAAACAGTGATAGTCGATTGGCCCCGGGCCTCGAAAGAACCGAGGCGTGGCTGGTGCCAATCCCTCACGGCCTCTGGTGGCCACTAAAACTGAGACCCTCCAGCGGCAGATGGAAGTCTGCGCTGATGAAGTGCAGCGACTACAGCAACGTAACCAGCCAACTTCCCAACAATGCGCGTTCAAAAGCACCGTTCGGGTTAGTATTTTCACAAGATTGGGCTCCCAGCCCCGACAAGGCCACGGAAGGCTGAGGTAGCCTGAGCCACAGCGACCAAACAAGTGTCGACAAAGGAGAAAGAGCCCGATGCTTACTCGTCCTTGCCAACGCACGATAAGTTTGCCCCCAGAAACTCTTCGAGGTCACCAGCTAGCCTCTCAACAGACCTACGAGCGCATCGATGGAGAAAACGACTAAATGACCTCAAATAAAAACAGTTCAAGGTAAAAGAAGTTTCCAGCCAGAGGAAGGATAAAAAACCTTCCACCATTCCAGATCGGAATACAGTCCTTAACGTTTCCGCAGAATACATCTTCAACCTTCTAAGGTGAAACCTGATCTTGCATGATACAAAACCCGTAATAAGGGGGGTGGAAAATGCGGACATACTGTATGTACCATAGGGCCATGGACACGACACAAATGACTATAGACACCTAAGGCGAGAGATCGAACAGTTGATTGGACAGGGATACTTGGGTGACTTCATAGCAGATCACCAAGGGTTGGAACGACAAGCTCGTCCCCGAGCAGACTTCAAAACCCAGCCTCCTAAGAACCAACCTCTTGCCAAGATCAGCATGCTCAGCATCGGAGACCTTTGCGCAGACTATTCTAGGAGACAAAGGCGAGGTCTCGTGCGTAAAACCCAGATCTCCTATCACTCACTCGAGACACGTTTCCTTTCCTCCCCCGGCGAGTTCTTTCTCTCGTCTCCATTAGGCTGTTAACAACCAACCAAACCCCCATACGAGCACCCTGATCATTACCATGACAGTGTCGGGCGTCGAAATTCAGAGAACCCTGGTCGTCGAAATTCAGAGAACCCTGGTCGATAATGGTAGCACTGTGAAGATAGATCCTAGGGACAAGTGGCCTTACAAGGTCAGGCTTTAACGCTTCACTGGAGACCACATAAAGGCCTCCTCATTGAATTAGGGGATGGCATCTGAAAAAGGAAAATTTTGGCAGACTTCCTTATTGTAGACGCACCTTCAAGCTACAGTGCCATACTCGAGCAACCCCTCTTGTATAAGCTTAAAGCCATGACCTCAGTATTTCATCACATCATGGAGTTCCCCACCACCCAAGGAAATGCGACCATACAAGGCAACCAGCTTGCGTTGCTGGAACTCAACCCGGAACATGTCACTAACACGAAACGTCCGTTAGAAGTGTATACTTTGGATCCAAGAGTTGATAATTCTGAGGCCCAAGCCTACCTAGGTGATGAGCTCGAGACCATAAGATTAAGTGACGATAGGCTAGAAGTGGAACTCAGAATTGGGGCAGGGCTGAAAGTGCCAATGAGAACCATACTTGTCCAATTCCTGAAGCAGAACATGGATGTTTTTACATGGTAAGGATAAGAAAAGCATCGACCCCAAACATATCTGCCATAAACTCAACGTTGACCCTACAACTAAGCCCGTAAAAAGAAAAGATGACCCCTCAATGGTGAAAGGTATGAGGCCTTGGCTAAGGAGGTGGACAAACTGCCTGAAAATAAATTTATAAGAGAAGCGCCATATCCTCAATGATTAGCCAATCCCGTCCTGGTTAAAAAAAGTAACGGAGCTTAGAGAATTTGCATCGACTTCACAGATCTGAACAAAGCTTGCCCCAAAGATAGCTTTCCCCAATCCAGAATCGACCAGATAGCTGACGCCACTGCTGGACACGAGCTGTTAAATTTAATATATGCTTATTCGGGTTATCGTCAAATCCCTAAGCACCCAGGGGACAAGGAACACACTTTGTTTGAAATAGACAAAGGATACTACTACAAGATGATGCCGTTCAGATTAAAAAATGCTGGGGCAACTTACCAGTGACTGGGAAACTCCATGTTCAAAAGTCAGCTCGGCAAGACCATGGAAGCATACATTGACGACATGCTCGTCAAAAGCCTCTGAGCTAAGCAGCATATTGAGGATCTCTCCAGAATGTTGCAAGTCCTAAGAAGCTACAAGATGAAGCTTAATCCAAAGAAATGCTCTTTTAGAGTGGCGTCAGGCAAATTCTTAGGAAACATAGTTAATCAGAAGGGAATCAAAGCAAACCTGGAGAAGGTCAAGGCAATCCTTGATATGGAGCTCCAAAGTCTGTGAAAAAGGTGTAGTACCTAACAGGGCGGATTGCTACACTAAATTGCTTTGTGTCGCGATCAACGGACAAATGCAAGCCTTCTTTGAGGCCATTAAAAGATCGAAGGAATTCACATGGATGGAGGAGTGTCAGGTCGCTTTCACAAAGCTGAAAGAACACCTTTCTTCTCTTCCCCTATTGTCTAAACCACTAATATGGGAGACGCTGTCCTTGTATTTGGCCATTTCAGATTCCTCCATTAGCACGGTCTTGGTCAGAACAAAAGTAGTAGCCCAGCACCCAATATACTATGTGAGCCATGCTTTACACGACGCAATGCTCAGATATCCGCCTATGGAAAAGCTCACGTATGCCCTCGCGATCGTCTCGAAGAAACCCCGGCCCTATTTCCTTGAGCACACAATCAATGTCTTATCCAGAGCCCCCCTGAGACAGGTCCTTCAAAAACCAGACCTCTCAGGTCGCTTGGTCAAATGGTCTATTGAACTCAGTCAATATGACATTAATTATAAACTAAGGACGGCCATCAAAGGCCAAGCCCTGGCTGACTTTATAGCTGAGCTTACCCCGGCTAAGTCCAGCCCTAGTAGTATAGAACCCTTAGCTTGGGAACTGTATGCCGTGGGTCCTCCCCAAGCCATGCCTATGGAGCCAGAATTGTTCTGATAAGCCCCACAGGGAATTATTACTGACAAGCTGTCAAATTTGGTTTTACCGCAACTAATAACAAGGCGGAATACGAAGCAGTTTTGGCAGGGGTTGGCATGGCAAAATCAATGGGCATCAAAAGATTGATCATCAAGAGTGACTCCGAACTTGTTGTAAACCAAACAAGTGGAGTTTACGAGATACGAGGGGAAAAACTCTCCCAATACCAGAATAGGCTGCTGGAAGAACTGGGGGGTCTAGATAATTTCGAAATCAGCTGAATCCATCGAGCTGAAAATAGTCATGCCGATGCTTTAGCAAAGCTTGCGACCAGCAAGGGAGCAAGTGAGTTCCAAAGCATCCCAATCGGCGAACCAGCAACGTAGTCAATAAATAAAGTGGGAGCTGCAACAGCAGAAATAAACCAGACAAGCAACTAGATGGACCCTATCATTCAGTTCCTAAAGGAGGGAGTGGCCTCCCCTGGCGTAGAGACCAGAAAGCTCAGACACCAGGCTGTCAGATTCTAACTCATTGAAGGAAAGCTATAAAAAAGAAGCTTCATCGAACCACTGCTAAGATGCCTCACACCTACTGAAGCATGAGCCGTACTGGAAGAAGTACATTCCGGGGTTTGTGGCAACCATTCAGGCAGACAAGCCCTAGCACACAAAATACTAAGGCAAGGATATTTTTGGCCTAGAGTTAGGAAAGACGCAATCGACTTCACCAAAATATATGATAAATGCCAAAGGTTCAGCCCCCCTAATCAGGAGCCCGCCAGAAGAGCTAACCTTAGTCATAGGGCCGTTTTGCAAAGGGGGAACTCGGTTCACTATTGTTACGGACGACTACTTCACAAAATGGGTCAAAGCCGAAGTATTGGCAACCATCATGGAACAGAAAACAATGGAAGTCAATTGTATGCAGATTTAGGGTCGCAAATGCCATAGTCACGGACAACGGCAAGCAATTTAACAACACAAGATTCAGAACATTTTGCGAAGAATTAGGAATAAAGAATTTCTACTCCATCCCACATCAACCGCAAGCTAACGGACAAGTCGAGGCTATCAATAAAATTATCAAACGGACATTAAAAAGGCATTTGGAGGCCGTAAAAGGAAGTTGGGTTGAAGAGCTCCTTGCGGTTTTGTGGTCCTGTCAAACAACCTGCCGAACTTCAACTAGTGAAACGTCCTTCTCTCTCACATGTGAAACTGAGGCAATGATCCTCATCAAGTTAGATGTCCCTACCTCTATGGTAGCATATTTCAACGAAATGGGGAACGACAAGTGCCTTGACAACGAGCTCGACCTTATTGCTGAAAAAAGAGAGTTAGCTGAAATAAAAAATATGGCTTATAAACAGAAGTGTGCCAGGTTTTACAACACCAAGGTTAAAGTACTACGTTTCGATGTCGGAGACCTAGTCTTGTGCAAAGTATTCCTCTCCACTAAAGAACCGGCCTCAGGAACTTTGGGGCCCATTTGGGAAGGTCTCTATTGAGTCAAGCAAATCCTATTAAATGGGGCTTACGAGCTCGAAGACATGCAAGGGTATGAGTTGATGCACCCCTGGAACATAGAACACCTAAAGAAATACTACCAATAGCCGGGTACCAACTCTGAAAAACCTTGCACCCTAAACTGATAGGCCGTACTCGGTAAATTAAAATTGCTTTCATGGGCCCATGAATTTCCATGATAAAAAATTCATGTATATCTATTTAGTTCGTTTAAAGCATCACACCCATATTTTTCCACGACCTCAAATAAGACAAATCTACGACTGAGTAAAGGCTAAAGTGACCAAGGTAGGAACAACCTTCCTGTCGGTGACCTAACACTTGTTTGAAATAGATTTGACTTATTGGCATGAGAAACAACTAAAATAAGTCTTCAGTCAACAACCTCACATCCAAGTAAATGTTTACACGATCAAGGTCGTGGCGAGGCCTCAACCAACGACCTAACATTTGCGATAATGGGTTAGGCAACTGAAGTTAGAACAAGCTTCTAGTTAAACGGCCTTGCACTTGGCACAAAATTCTCACTCAAACCCATTGTACGCGACCTAAACCAGAACAAGCTTCTGGTTATGCATCCTAACACTTTAGTTTGTGGATTTGCCCAAAGGCATTGTATAGTCTGAGACGAATCCATTTAAATGAATAATAAAAAAAATTCATTTCATAAATACAGAGAGATCTCAAAAATAAGGGTAGATGAGGCTTCAGGTCTGGTCACCCAGAGCAGGGACCTCAATCTCTTCCCCAATAGGAGACTCAGCCTTGGCATCCTCATCATCCAAGCTCTCATAGCCGTAGTTGTGCTTGAGCTTGGCTACCTACTCTTTGAGAAAATGGAGATCGTACTCAGGCCGGGCCTTCACG
>CAVNYN010274424.1:0-21314 GCA_963692815.1 Nyctanthes arbor-tristis
GCTCAGGCTCCGACACCTGTAGCTCCTTGAGCTGCTCCGATAGTGCCGATAATTGAACAATTTCAGAGATACCACCCACCCACTTTTGATGGCGGTAATAACCCTTTGGCTGCCGAAGAATGGTTGAGGACTTTGGAGAAAATCTTCAGGCACATCTCTTGTCCTGAAGATCAAAAAGTTTTGTGCATAGAGTTTATGTTGGTATAAAGGGCTAGCCATTGGTGGGACTTAGTGTCACATACAAGGACTAAAGAAGAACAGTGGAACTTAACTTGGAGTCAGTTCAAAACTGAACTTACTGAGGAGTTTTTTCCCCAGGCTCTTAGGGATCTTAAGGAGATGAAATTTCTTAGCTTGGTCTAGGAGGACATAGACTTAACTGATTATGAAAGAATGTTTGAGGAGCTTTCACGCTATGCTCTACATTTGGTTGAGATAGATGAAAAGAAAGTGAGGCGTTTTGAGTGGGGTCTGCGCCCGGAGATTAGGCAGATCGTGAGTGTCATTGAGCTACCCGCCTATCGGGAGGTAGTGAATAAAGCTCAAGCAGTGGCCTTCCCCAGAGTCAAGTTTGGAAGGCATCATCCTCACAATAATCAAATGAAGAGGAAGTGACTTGAACAGAATCAAAATAAGGGCCAGCCTAAGTATAAAAAGCCAAACACTGGACCAAGTGGGGTTAGATTGGTGGCACAATTCCTCAATGCCCCAAGTGTAATAAGTTTCATCGAGGAAAATATTTGTGGGGCAACAGGGTATGCTATAAAAGTTGGCAACCTAGCCATTTCGCAGGTGAATGTCGTAGTATGCCTGCCAAGAATCCAGTACAGAATAAGAATGCAGAACATACCAAGAAAGAGAAGGCTAGTGTATTTGCTATGACCCATAAGGAAACTACCGAGGACCCAAATGTTGTAGCAGGTATACTAACTGTCTCTAGTATCCCTGTCTATATCCTGATTGATTCTGGTGCTACCCACTCTTTCATATCCATTACATGCCTAACTAGAATAAATATGGTAGGTGAAAGGACTGATAATATACTTGAAGTTAGCCTGCCATCAGGAGAGACTATAGATACCAACAAAATTGCTAGGGCAATACATATAGATTTTGATGGAATGGTTATAATAGCGGATCTATATGTAATTGATATGAAAGACTGATATCATAATTGGTATGGACTGGCTAAGTAAGAACCACGCAACAATTATATGCCATGAAAAAAAAGTGACTTTTCGTAAACCTGGAGGAGAAGAGTTTAGATTCTATAGGTCCAAGATTAAGGCGCTAACCCGCCTTATCTCGGTTATGAAGGCAGAGAAACTGCTGACAAAGAACGACCATCAGGGGTATTTGGTGAGTCTGCAAAGTACGACCTTTGAGGAGGTAGTTCTAAGTAGGGTACCAGTGGTACGAAAATGCCCTGACGTATTTCCAGATGACCTACCAGGCATTCTGCCTGATGGGCAATTGGAATTTGCAATTGAGCTGGTAACAGGAGCTGCATCGGTCTCCAAAGCTCGATATAGAATGGCACCTAAGGAGTTACAAGAATTGAAGATACAATTGGAGGAATTATTAGAGAAAGGGTTTATCAGGCCTAGTATACCACCATAGGGAGCTCCGGTCTTATTTGTAAAGAAGAAAGACGGGAGCATGAGGATGTGTATTGATTATAGGGAATTAAACAAACTGATGGTAAAGAATAAATACCCGCTCCTGCGAATTGAAGATCTATTTGATCAATTGAAGGGTGCTGCTATATTTTCAAAAATCGATTTGAGGTCAGGATATCATCAACTAAAAATTAAGATGGGAGATATACCAAGACAACATTTAAGACCCACTATGGGCATTATGAATTTACAGTAATGCCATTTGGTCTTACTAATGCCCCTTTGGCGTTCATGGACCTAATAAATAGGGTCTTCCATCAATACTTGGATAAATTTGTCATCGTTTTTATTGATGACATATTGATATATTCAAGGGATGTTGAGCAACATGAAGACCACTAGAGGGTTGTGTTGGAAACTTTGCGAGAGGAAAGGCTCTATGCTAAATTTAAGACGTGTGAATTTTGGCTGGGATGAGTTAGCTTTTTGGAACACATTGTGACAACTAGAGGAATTGAAGTGGATCCTTCTAAGGCAGAGGCGGTAATGGGTTGGCCAAAACCTGCTAACGTTGGAGAAGTTGGGAGTTTTCTTGGATTAGCTAGTTATCACTGGAGATTTATTGAAGGCTACTCTAAGATAGCAGGCTCGTTGACTCAACTAACTCGAAAGGCTATTAAATTCTAGTGGTCTGATGAGTGTGAGTAGAGCTTCAAAGAGTTGAAAGACCAATTGGTAACGGCGCCAGTTTTGGCTATACCTGATGGTCTGATGGCTTTGTCATCTACAGTGATGCATCCAAACTCGGGTTGAGCTGTGTGCTGATGCAAAATGGAGAGGTGATAGCTTATGTGTCAAGGTAATTGAAGCAATAGGAGCAGAATTATCTGACGCATGATTTGGAATTCGCAGCAGTAGTGCATGCTTTGAAGATTTGGCGTCACTACTTATATGGGAGCAAGTACGAAATTTACACCGACCATAAAAGCCTGAAATACTTATTTACCCAGAAAGAGTTAAACATGAGGCAACGATAGCGGTTAGAGTTGGTGAAAGATTATGATTGCACCATACATTACCACCCAGGTAAAACTAATGTGGTGGCTGATGCCTTAAGCAGAAAAGACATAGGTCAACTGTCAGCCCCAGGTACAATACAGGAACAATTGATTCGGGATTTCAGAATTTGTGGATTAAAGTGACGACTTCAGCTAATCAAGGGTCTAGTAGGCTAGCAAGCTTAACAATCAAGCCTGATCTGAGAAATTGGATTATGCTAGCATAGAAAGGTGACAAATTTCTCGAGAAAATGCGAGTTGATATCGGAATTAATAAGAGAGTTGGATTCAAAGTTTCAACAAACGATGCTTTGATGTTTAGAGGGTGACTTTGCATCCCAAATGACGAGCCCATTAGGAATGAGATCTTGAGTGAAGCTCATTCCATTCCATATGCGACCCTGGTGGGATGAAGATGTATAGAGATCTGTGTGACACTTTTTGGTGGAGAAATATGAAAAGGAACATCGCATAGTTTGTATCGAAATGCCAAGTATGCTAGCAAGTTACAGTGAAACATCAGAGGCCATCAAGACTATTGAATCCTTTCAAATCCTTTATAAATCCCTGAATGGAAATGGGAGAAAATTTCCATCAATTTTGTGGTTAGCCTTCTGAAGTCGCCCATAAGTTATGATGCTACTTAGGTTGTAGTCGATCAACTTACCAAATCAGTTCATTTTCTACCAGTTTGGATGACTTTTAGTTTGGATCAACTTGCACAGCTTTATGTTAGGGAGATTGTCTGACTCTATGGGGTGCCAGCATCAATTACATCAGATAGAGATCCTAGGTTCACTTTGAGGTTTTGGAATAGCCTCCAGATGGCTATGGAGACCAAGTTAAATTTCAGTACAACTTATCACCCATAGACGGATAGGCAATCTGAACGGACTATCCAAGTATTAGAAGACATGTTAAGAGCTTGCACACTAGACATGGGATAAATGGGAAAGGCATCTGCCATTGGTGGAATTTGCCTAGAAAAATAGTTATCAGGCAATTATCGATATGGCTCCGTATGGAGCTTTGTATAGCCGACGTCGTCGTTCTAAAATTTACTGGGATGAGGTTGGTGGAAGAAAATTGTTAGGACCAGATTTAGTTCAGAAAACGGTTAAGAATGTTGATAAAATCAGAATGAGAATCAAGGCAGCTCATGACCGACAAAAGAGTTTTGCTGATAAGAAAAAAAAAGATATTGAATATCAGGTCGGAGATAAAGCGTTTCTTAGAGTGGCTCCTATGAAAGGTGTTTTGTGATTTGGGAAGAAGGGAAAGTTGAGGCCTAGATTCATTAGGCCTTTCAAATACTTGAGAAAGCTGGAAATGTGGCTTATCGACTAACATTGACACCAGAATTATCTACAGTGCATAGTGTATTTCATATCTATATGCTTAAGAAATATGTCTATGACCCAAGCCACGTTGTCAGTACCTAGTCAGTGGATGTGAGGATAGACTTGATTTATGATGATGCGATCTCATGTATTTTAGAAAGAAAACTAGAAACTGTCAAAAGACGAGAGGTTCCATTTGTTAAAATCCAGTGGGATAAGCATGGGGTAGATGAGGCTACTTAGGAGAAAGAAGAAGATATCCTAGCCAAGTATCGTGACGTCATAGATGTAAGTAAGTTAAATTTTAAGGACAAATTTTTTTTTTAAGAGGTAAAGATTGTAGCGACTGAAAAATTTTGATAAAATTCTAAACGCGTTTTGTAAAGTCGCTATAGTCTCCTGCTTAACTAATTCAATTTTTATACTCGTGCTCATCTAGTTTAAATACTAGATATAAAGTTCAATTTAATTCTAGACGTGAGCAGTTTATTTTAAGCCCATATCTTAATAACTTCTTTCGGCCCAAATTAGTTTACTAAGACTCATTCTTTTAACTGTACTTTGGGCCCAACTTCTCATCCCATTAAGCCTCCTTCTCCCTTCAACGTGTTTGCACTCCTTCCATCTTTAACCCAACCGAGTATCAATCCTCCCGTATGAACATGCTACTGATTACCACCACATTAAGCAAGAAACCTATCATCAGCCTAAATCACGTCCCAATTCTCCATTCATTCCTATCTAGAAAAGAAAAACAGACTCAATTTACTCCCATCTTCCTTCCTCATTACCCCACGTAACAGTATAAAATGGATGCCTCTTTCACCGTTTTGCATCCACCACAAAAGTCAACATACTCGCTTCTTGCTCCATTCAAGCTGGTAATTAGCTCTTCACCGTCGGACCACCACGGTCGTCTGACCACTGCCAAATCGTACTCTACGCGACCCACATTTGGCCGCAGTAATCGAACCCGATTCCACCGCGAATGCCACCACCACTGCCGATCCTTTAGCCTACATGCTCCATACCTAGAAATTTAAGCCACAAACGAACACCCATAACTCACCCGTCGAAAACCCCAACGCTTTGGCCAGAATCGAACCGCGCCTCGAAGCACTACCCAACTGCGACCTTTCAGTCTCAACCATGAACCTTCAAACCCACTATGCTACAACGACCTCCATTCTAGGACCCATTAGCACCCAAATTCCATGGCACGTACCATCGCCATTTTTCTTTTCTCTTGAACTCTCTGTTTTCTTTTTTGTTTTATTTCCTTCTGGCTTCTACTGAAATAAAGAGAAAGTGAATGGTTTTGTGTTTATTAAATGGTTTTTGCACCGTAGGTCCCTAGGTTTTGTTTTCTTAAAAATCAATCCCTCTAGTTTTAATTTTACTCATTTAAAGATTTCAAATTTCTGATTTTCCCTTTCAAACCCTTAAAGTTCGACTTGCACCTTTTGGTCCCTAGCCCTATATTTTTGAATTATTCAATTTAGTCCATAAATTTATATTTTCTCTTTTCTAGGAATTTATTTTTACTATACTAAGATAATCTAATTTCTCTTGGCTAGACGAGGCACGAGTGTAATTAAGCAACTTCAAGACTTTTGCTCAAGTTCGAAAAAGCTTCTTTGAGGTAGGTTCTTTCTTTTAGAAAAGCTATTTATTTAAAACTTGCGCGTTTCTAGTTAGCCTATGTGGCAATTATGTGCATTAAACTGTAATTATGAGAAATATGCAATATGCATGAGATTAATTATTTTATGCAAAGAATGAGAATATTTTGCTTAATCATGAGAACTTGCATATTAAATGCATGAGAACGTGCATCTTGAATGTATGATTTTATCTGAGACTTGAGATACTGTATTTGAGAATTTAATTATATGTTTATATGTGTTCTTGCTATCTAAGTTGATTATTATATGAGCTGAACCTATTGCACCCTTTTCATAAATTGATAAATTTTCAAATTTTGGAACTAGTGGCACGTACAGTGGTGGATATTGAACATACATTTATAAATTCAATTTAATTTGAGATTTTTATCATCAAAATTTTATATTATTTGAGTTGGGATTTTATGGAGGATAAATTTTATTATTTATCCAAATAAGAATTCCCGCAATTTACCATTAATTTCTAGCGGTCAGATTACTTGAAAAGTTGCTAGAAAATGTTCAACTAACGTGCCAGATATTTAGAATTTGGATTGTTACAAGTATTGTTGGAAATAGTCGTATAGTGATTATTTTGATCAAGTATTTGTGTCTCGATACTTGTTATGTACATTTGGTCTACCGCAAAATATTCGCCGTTGTATCTTGGAAGACGATTGCCAGTCAACCGTAAGCACCTAGGTGGGGCAAAATCAGCTTAAAGACATATAGTCGAACTCTAGCCTTGGCGTATTCTCTTCTAGTTTCTACATTATTATCTATTCTATTTCAGTTTGAGTAAGTTTGCGGTTTATGTGCCAAATATAATTTTCACCATTATGCTTTAATTTTTCTAACAAGTTTAAGACGATTTTCACATGCATTTTATATTCTAATTCAGTTCTTGCATACATTGCATTTTGTATGTGATACCACTATGTGGTGCAGTGGACCACGTCTTCAAACCATGTCATAGCTGCCCTCAATTCCCACTATCGCGAAGAGTGCAATCATGGTAATTGCCCACTAAGTGGTAACCACCCACTAATCATTTATAAAAAGGTATGAGATAACTTATTATATATAGATTCATTGTTCTCTTCCAAGAGATATGTGGTTCTCTTTGATATAGAGCATATTAACTTTCTCTCACACCGGAATGGGACCAAGGAGTTCCGCCTATCTTTTTAGGTTTGAAGCATTAAGTTCAAACATAGCAATCCATTCATCGATCCCGTCCAATTATTAGGATCAATTTGGCGCCGTCTACTTGAAAGACTAGAGCCATGTCTCGAACAAGAAGCCGCGGCCATGCCAAGGCAGCTGTTCGATTACTTCATTTAGTGACTTGACAATGAAGTTTGTCTCTTTCTTTGCCCGCAGCACTAGCCAGAAGAGGACAACTATTGGTTTGATGAAGGTCATCCAGGGTAAGGAAGAATCATTGCGCAATTACATCACCCGATTCAATCATGCAACCCTCAGGTGAAGGACCTGTAGATGTCTTTAGTGGTCACTACCATAGTGAATGGTCTACAAAATCACGCTTTCTGGTTGTCTTTATCAAAGCGCACACCAGAGAGCATGATGGATTTGTTGATCAGAAGTGAAAAGTATATTGACTGTGAAGAGATGATAGGAGTCACTGAATCACTTCGTGATAACATTTTGGCAGAAATGAATAAGTGGTGAACTGATTTAGACGATCGCAAGCATAAGCATCACAAGAACAATAATGATTTGAAGGCATAGTTCTAGTAGGATGTTTGTGCAGTATTCGATTTACTTCAGGACCTTGGCCATGTAAAGAGCCTTTATTTGTTGATGAATTAAGATGATCAGGGCAGTGAATGATAAGAGTGCTACCTAGCGAGCTTCACGATCCTTTGACAGATCACATGTGTAGCGCCCCAAGTTTGCAAACTCGAAACGCTTCTTAAAAGCTCTTAAACCATGCGGAAATATTTTTATTTCAAACAACTTCAAAAAAATTCCAATCGGGATGAGAACTATATGAAAAAAATGGAACACACTTTAGTTTACATTTAATAACAACACACTTGAACAAGGAGAATAAAACGCGAGTTTACATGTCCAGTCAACAGAAATTAATTTACATATTAATCCCATATAGGAGTCTTGAGAAAAATAACAACTAAGAGTAATGTTTTCGATTATAATAATTGATTATAACAAAACCAGAGTACTTAATAGCCACTACCACTAGTTTTGCTACCCGCTCTAGTACCTAAAAATGATTTAGGAAAAACAATGAGCGTTTCGAAGAAACACCCAGTTGTCTTGGCGCACTTTTCATATGTTGCAATATTCACATTTAAAGAAATCTTTATACATATGATTCAGATAATCCCAACAAGTCAAGTACATATACTACCACGAGGGCTAGCCAATTCTCATTCAACCCGTGAGTATATCATCTATAACGTACTACTCAGGGCTTATCAAGCTTGTACGTACTACCATGATATATCATGCTACCCGTGGATATATAAATTAAATCAATGTACTATCCAGGGTACCACATGTTGGCATTAAAATTTGAATCACATTTATCGTAAAACACATATCATTACTTGCAATTCAAACATTGCATTAAGTGCGCATCATTTGAAAACGAAATAGTTAACTTTAGGAAGTAGAGACTACCTTAATTTCATTGTTGAGCTTGAGCTTTTTACGGCAGATAACTTTAATGAATCAGCTCGCCTCTTCTAGCCAATAAGGAATAAGTTATAAGTTAATATTTAAAGAGTTGATTTAAAATTAGTTAACTCTAAAATTTTACACAAATAATATCTTAAAGGTTCGGAGTTATAATACAATAAATAAAAGAATCTTTGACTCAATTAGAAGATTATTTGAGAATAGGAAATTTAAAGGACCCAATTCAGGAAATTTAGGAATTAAAATTCTTAAAATCAAAACTTTTGGATCAACTTAAACTTTAATAAAAATACAAGGACTGTAATAGGCTAGAAACAAGGATTTGGGACTAAATTGAACAAGAACAAAACGTGAGGGACTGGATTACAAAAGGATTTGATTAAAGTCAAAACCCTGAAATCTTTCCGCCCAATTTTATTGGGATATAGAGAGCAGAGTCGGATAGAGGGCCACGGGAGTCCCAAGCTAGGTGGTTCGAAGAGGCCGCGAGGTTCATGAATGGAGGTCATGGTTCAAGAAGCAGAGACATTCGAAGCTTGGGACTTTGGGAAACGACATGGATTTGCAAATTTCAGTAAGGTTCGAGAATGGCAGTGGATGGTGTAATTTAGGTTCACCTTCCGGCCAAGAATAGAGTTTTCTGGCTAAGGTAAGTCACGGTCGAGACCTTGGGCTCTTGGCTACTTCAAATCTCTGGTTTTCTTGGTGTATTTTGGGGTTGAAGAGATGGTGGTGCGTGGTGGCGACCAGCGGCGATGAGCATCCGGCAGTGGCTACTCTGTTTCTGCCTCTCTCTTTTTTTTCCAAAGATTACTGGTTACCGGAACTCTTTTAGTGGAAATGGGTGCATAGGAATTCCGTTCATTCAATTAGAGGTATTAACATATTGTATTTAGAATTTCTTTACAAAGGAGAAGGAATGAACAAGAAATGGAACTGATTTAAGCATGCATTTCACAAGTTAAAGGAAGTATGTTAAATTTACAAATTTGAAACCAAAGAAAGGGATGTGAAGTGAATTTACTGGTTGATGATGGAATGGTAGAACTTGTCTAGAAGAGAAAGAAAAGAATCCCTTGTCTGCTTGTTGTGGAATCAACTCAAAATTTCGCTCTTTTGTGAACGTACAACCAGAGTGTTTTTGAGTGTTTTTGAAGGATAGACAGTTTTTATTTTTCTTAAGTAGTGAATGAGGAGAGGAAGCAGTTACAAGATTGAGGAAACTGCCCAACATGATGTTCAACAGAAGGAAAAGAAAGAAAGGCCTGTTTGGCATACCAATCATTTCATGCAAATTAGACCGTAAATGTTTTGAAACTATTTATACAAAAATGAAACCAGGCTAGGAACTTTACTTGGACTAATATCTCTTGACTTTAATAAAATGGGTTCGGGTAGTTACAATAAGATTGGACTGAAATAAATTAATAAGAGTGAACCCGATATATTAGTTTTGAATTTGATAACTTCGAACCTACGAAATTGAGATTTATCAACTTTCGACTCTCGAATGATCAAGTTAAATTTTGATTTTCGCGTTAGCTTTAAAGATTCAATCTTACACAATGCTAGATGAACACGAGGCATTAAATTATTTCTGTGACCAATATCATACATAAATAAATAAATAGTAAACGAAAAGATGGTAGCGACATGGCTTAGCTTAGTAAATTTTGTAAGGATTTAAATTTTCATTCAGAAAATTTCCGGTTGCTACAACATGAGTCTTCCAGAGTTGTTTTAAGTTGATGGTTCATTCATTCCGGGAATGCATCAATGTTTGATGGTTCGTTCTGTGAACGCGCTTCCTCCTTGACGGCATTGTTCATTCAAAACACTTCCAGGAGCTGTTTAAGAAATCAAGAGTTGTTTTAAGTTGATGGCTCATTTTGTGAACGCATCAACATTGGCGGTTCATTCGTTACGTGAACGCATTAGTACTTGATGGTTCATTCCGTGAACACACTTCCTCCTTGACGCAAGAGTTGTTTTAAGTTGACGGTTCGTTTGTTACAGGAACACATCAGTGTTTGATGGTTTGTTCCGTGAATGCATCAACATTGGTGGTTCGTTCGTTACGTGAACGCATCAGTGCTTGATGGTTCGTTCTGTGAACGCGCTTCCTCCTAGACAGATCATTCGTTCAAAATGCATCTAGGAGTTGATGATAAAAATCAAGAGTTATTTTAAGTTGATGGTTCGTTCATTAGTGGAACACATCAGCGTTTGATGGTTCATTCCGTGAACACATCAATGTTGGCAATTCATTCGTTACGTGAACGCATCAGTGCTTGATGGTTATTTCCATGAACGCGCTTCCTCCTTGACGGATCGTTCGTTCAAAATGCGTCTAGGAGTTGTTTAAAAAATCGAGCTGTTTTAAGTTGATGGTTCATTCGTTATGTGAACACGTTGCATCAGTGTTTGATGGTTCATTCATTACGTGAACGCGTCTCGGCCTTGATGGATCACTTATTCAAAAAGCATCAAGGAGTTGATGTTAAAAAGCCAATGGTTGCTTCAAGTTGATGGTTCGTTCATTCCATGAACGCATCAAGATGATAGTTCATTCATTACGTCATTCAAGCACATCAAGAAGGTTTGTTAAAGCTAATCTTTCAAAGCCAGTGTTTTGTGTGTCGACTTGATATAAATCTTGGTAAAGTGTTGGATGGAGACAAGCTTTCATTCATATGCTTGCAAGGTACCATTCATCCATCCATAAGGACATCGTTCATTTGCAAGGTATTATTCATCCGTCGATAAGGGCATCGTTTATGTGCAAGGATCATGTTCAATTGATATCACAGATGATTTACTCGGGGCATTGAAATTCTTGGCTATTGATTCGTTCGGATCTCACTTGAGACAAGGTTACGTTCGTTCACAAGGCACTGTTCATCCATAAGGGCGTCGTTTATTTGAAAGGGTTGCGTTCACTTAATATCCTAGATGGTTTACTTGAGACCTCATTACCCATTCATGTGCTATCATGAATGGGGCATTCAAGTTCCTAGCTGTTGATTCGTTCATTTGCAAGGGAGTTTCTAGTTAGATCATTCAAGGTGGAGTCATTTGTTTTGAGTCCATGTTCGAACCTGTTGTTACTCGCTCTACTCCTAACATTTTTGGTAGCGGACATGTGATACCACTATGTAGTGTAGTGGACCACGTCCTCCAACCATGTCATAGTGACCGCCCTCAACTCCCACTACACCAAAGAGTACAATCACGGTAACTACCTACTAATTGTTTATAAAAAGGTATAAGATAACTTATTATATATAGATTCATTGGTCTCTTCCAACAGATATATGGTTCTCTTTGATATGGAGCATATTAAGTTTCTCTCACACTGAAGTGGGACCGGAGAGTTTTCTGAAGCCCTGAGTTCGAATGAAGCAATATCGATCCCTTCTAGTTATCAGGATCAATATGTATTCTGATTCCAAACCCATATGACATATATATACGCTCTGGAATTCTCATTTCACATTCTGAAATTTGGTTTGACATAATCATTGTTTGATAACTATTTTTTGCATGCATTTTCTGTACCATTAAGTTTTTAATTGGTTTTCAGCCATTCTTCATTGTTTTTGATTCATTCTCATATCTGATTACGATACTTATATACATCAACTTCTTTCTGTAAAAGTTAGCATACGTAAAACTGAATACATTGTGTTTAATGCTCATATAGATAGGCTACTAATTGGTTTTCATTTTCCTGTAATACTATTTGTTTTCACATGTTGCAAATAATCTACCAATACATATAAATAATAGTTTTGATTGCATCATTTATTGTAATTCTGCATCTACACATTGTTTTTATCTATTTCAACTCTTCTTGCATTCTATGTGTAATTTGGGACATTCAGAATCTATTTGTTCAAACGGTTGTATTAAATTACATCATTATTTCATCGTTGAACTTTGGTTTTGGTAACAGAAATAGATTCAAATGGAAACAATATCATTCCTCCTACTAATTATTCACCAGCTCATGTTTCCCATGGTGAGAAACCCAATAAGTTCACAGGAGTTGATTTTAAAAGGTGGCAGCAAAAGATGCATTTCTATTTGACAACCTTGAATTTGGCAAAGTTCTTGAAGGAAGATCCCCTGGTTGTACTAGAAGGGTCAAACAATCAGGACTTATTGATCGCATTGGATTGAATGCTTGGAAACATTCCGACTAATTGTTTAAAAACTTCCTCCTTCATACAAAGACTTCAAGAACTATCTCAAGTATAAGCGTATATGGTAGTATGAACTCTGCCAAGACTTAATTGTTCAATTGAGGATTGAAGAAGACAACTATTTGAATGCTTGGAAACATTCCGACGCAATTGTTTAAAAACTTCCTCCTTCATACAAAGACTTCAAGAACTATCTCAAGTATAAGCGTAAGGAGATGAATCTAGAAGACTTAATTGTTCAATTGAGGATTGAAGAAGACAACTATAAGGCTGAAAAGAAAAATGGAGGACAAATTATGCAACCTAAGGCCAATGTGGTGGAAACTAGTTTAAAGAAGAAGATGAAGCTTTCTGGAGTACATCTAAGAAAGACAACATGAAGAGTGCTAAAAAGTTTAAATTGTGGAAAATACGGACATCGGGCGAGTGAGTGTCGCAAGCCGAAGAAGCAAAATACTCAAGCAAATATAATTGAAATTGAGACATTATCTGAAGGGGTACAAAAGATAAAGTTATTTGCTTTTGTTTCCAAATGCGACAATATTGGAAACCCAAGGGAGTGGTGGATAGACACTGGTGTTACTTGCCACATTTGTACTGACAAGACGATGTTCTCTACTTACAAACCTATTGATGGAGAACAATTGTTCATGAGAAATTCCTCAAGTTCAAAGTTTGAAGGACAAGGGAAAGTAACTTTGAAAATTATTTATGGCAAAGAACTTGTTCTCAACAATGTGCTACATGTGCTTGACATTTGGAAAAATCTTGTATCAAGGGCTTAGCTTATCAAAAATGACGTCAAGTTAGTATTTGTAGCTGATAAGTTTATACTCACTAAAAATGAGATGTATGTAGGAAAGGAATATGTAAAGCCCCAGAGTTCCTGTAATTTATTTCTAATATTATTCATTAAATAATGGGGAAAACAGACAAAGGTATCAAAACCTTCCACCGCAAGCATGACATGGTGTGACGTTAAGTGTCACGACTACTCCATAAGTTACATTTTACGTGGTGGCCCATAATTAAATATTTAACTGAATTTCCCCGCATGGCTAAGAAAAAAATATTGTTACTAGGGACACTTGTTGGCATTTTGAGCTTGCCAAGTGTCCAGGGTGGTGGGAAATTGCCACATTTCTTGCATACTTGTACAAAACCCACCTTCCCAACGTCTCTTTTAGACACCCCGCAGCCTTGTTTCAACGTTGAATAAAGGCAAATGAATTCTAACAGCTTCCCTTGTTATTACTCTAAGAATTAAACAATAAAAAGCTAAAAGAATATTGGTTTGAGAATCTTGTATATACGGCTGGAAAGGGATTAACATTCTGAAAATTCTGAAAAGGGTAAAAACTTCACTCCTTGAGCTCCATTAATGGAGTAAAATATGAGCTCGTAAATCACTCTTGGGTCGCTGTTTGTTTGCCCTAGATCTTGTGTTTTGGCTATTGTTTTGGGTAGACAGTTGAAGAGTGATACCAACTTGGACAGTGAGTAACACGGATTACCTTTAATTTAATAAACTCTTGCATTTTTGTTAAGCATGCTCTTGATTTCGTTGAGCCTTGGGCCCTTTATGATTGTTATGCAATGAGCATTGATGAGTGCGTGTATGTTTGGTCCACTAGCTGTTATGCCCTGTTTTGTTTTGTTAAACCATGCTATGGACCATCTTATGATTCTGCGGTGGTGGCATGGGCGGAATTGGTCCTCCAGGATAGGTCACTTGGGGAAGATAATTGGATCCTATTCTATGTTATGTTTTATGGCCATTATGATGATAATTTATTTGAGAGCTCTCTATGGTATCTTGTTATGATTGATGTTTTGCTAGTGGATAGGGTGGCCCTGCTTGTTACTCACTTGTCATGCATCATGTTGACATTTTTGGTTGGTTTATTATTTTAAGCACGATAAAATAATATCAATTTATTAATACACAAGAGTAAACATGAGTGCAGCATTCACGCATCGCACGTAAAAAGCATATACTCAACAAATTAAGGTTTGCACTATAGGTGGAGTTATCATATTTTCCTCTAAAGCTTCTTGAACACTCTATCCCAACATCACATGTATAATCACCATATTAAAACAATGCTATAAAGAATAAACATTAAAGCGATTTGGAATTACTTGGCTAACCGAGCAAATTACCTGACTGGCCAGGTAATTAGCTTGGCCGGCTAAGACAAATTACTTGGATGGCTAGGTACAACAAGGTGGCTGGCCAAGTATAAACCTTGGCCAACCACTTTTGAAAGAAAGTGGGCGGATGTGAGGTACCTGAATTCAACGATTTTTCCTAATTAATTATTCTAATTTCCAACTATTTATTGTTTCTCTTAAGGGCTTACATGCAATTAAATTTTCATTTAATTGTGCCTTTACCCTAGGGTAAACTTCACAATTATCCTTAGTTGATAATCATTATCTATTTATTCTTAATAAATAATTTTGACCTTAATAAAATTGAGTATAAGACTTTATTTTATTCCTAAAAATTCCAGAAAAATTTGAAGAAACATAAAAGAAATTTTGAGGCATTACAACTCTTCCGCTGTTAAAAGAATTTCATCCTCGAAAGTCAAAGTTCATAACTATTTAAATCATGGTTCTGCTATGCACTCTGATCACATAAATAAAAATATACAACATATAATGACTCACATAATTGTTGGAAGTTCGTATGATCTGAACTGAAATACACTGACATGACACAAAATCATGATCTGATACCATATGTAACTTACAATATACTATTTTATTTGGCACAACAGTATACAATTATTTACCCCTATAAAATCGGTATAATTCAGCGTATCTCAGTCTGACTCTCCTAGAACTTCCAATGGTCCACATTGTTGACATATAAATCTACAGTACAAAGCAACTATATGAGCCATGAA
Organism: Nyctanthes arbor-tristis; assembly: GCA_963692815.1. Lineage (NCBI taxonomy): Eukaryota > Viridiplantae > Streptophyta > Magnoliopsida > Lamiales > Oleaceae > Nyctanthes > Nyctanthes arbor-tristis. Next base: position 15,487 of record CAVNYN010274424.1, read on the forward strand.
GACTCAGTAAACATGGTGACATGCATAGCTTGTTCAGGATATCTAACAAATGAACTGATGCTCCCATACACAACCAACCAGCCATACAGGACCCGCGTCCCCCTCTAAAGCTGCTTGAACACTCTATCCCGACATCACATGTGTAATCACCATATTAAAACATTGCTATAAAGTATAAACATTAAAGGAATTAGGAATTACTTGGCTAGTCGAGCAGATTACCTGATTGGCCAGGTAATTAGCTTGGCTGGCCAAGACAAATTACCTGGCTTGCCAGAAAATATTACCTGGTAGTCCAGGTAATAACCTAGCAGTCTAGATAAATGCCTGTGGCTAGAATGTTTAACATTCTGGCTGGCCAAGTAATTACCTAGCTGGCCAGGTACAACAAAGTGGCTGACCAGGTATAAAGCTTGGCCAGCCACTTTTGAAAGTAAGTGGACGGACGTAAGGTACGTGAATTCAACGATTTTTCCTAATTAATTATTCAAACTTCCAACTATTTACAGTTTCTCTTAAGGGCTTACCTACAATTAAATTTTCATTCAGTTGCGCTTTTACCCTAGGGTAAACATTGCAATTATCCTTAATGGATAATCATTATCCATTTTTTCTTAATGGATAATCATTGCAATAATTTTTCATATAGTACAAAGCAACTATATGAGCCATGAAGACTCAGTAAACATGGTGACATGCATAGCTTGTTCAGGATATCTAACAAATGAACTGATGCTCCCATACACAACCAACCAGCCATACAGGACCCGCGTCCCCCTCTAAAGCTGCTTGAACACTCTATCCCGACATCACATGTGTAATCACCATATTAAAACATTGCTATAAAGTATAAACATTAAAGGAATTAGGAATTACTTGGCTAGTCGAGCAGATTACCTGATTGGCCAGGTAATTAGCTTGGCTGGCCAAGACAAATTACCTGGCTTGCCAGAAAATATTACCTGGTAGTCCAGGTAATAACCTAGCAGTCTAGATAAATGCCTGTGGCTAGAATGTTTAACATTCTGGCTGGCCAAGTAATTACCTAGCTGGCCAGGTACAACAAAGTGGCTGACCAGGTATAAAGCTTGGCCAGCCACTTTTGAAAGTAAGTGGACGGACGTAAGGTACCTGAATTCAACGATTTTTCCTAATTAATTATTCAAACTTCCAACTATTTACAGTTTCTCTTAAGGGCTTACCTACAATTAAATTTTCATTCAGTTGCGCTTTTACCCTAGGGTAAACATTGCAATTATCCTTAATGGATAATCATTATCCATTTATTCTTAATAAATAATTTTTCCTTAATAAAATCGAGTATAATATTTTATTTTATTCCTAAAAATTTCAGAAAAAATTGAAGAAACGTAAAAGAAATTTTGGGGCGTTACAATTATTCCCCTGTTAAACGAATTTCATCCTTGAAATTCAAAGTTTATAACTACTTAAATCATTCTTGCTACGCACTTTGATCACATAGATAAAAATATAGAACATATAATGACTCATATATTTGTTGGAAGTTCGTATGATATGAACTGAAGTACGTTGACAAGACGCAGAACCATGCTCTGATACCATATGTGATGACCCGCCCTTTAAGAAAAATACAATATACTATTTTATTTGGCACATCGGTATATAATTATTGTAATACGCCAAAACTTTTCTAAAATACTTTGATAGCCAAATTCAATATCTTTGAAGTTTATGGGGTTAAGACACACATATGACGAGTATTTTAATCGGTTGAGTTTTAGAGTTCTAAATGAGTTGAAATTTTGGTATAACTATTGGTCTTGTCGTGGAGATCATAGTTAATCATGAGTTATGACTTCAGTAGAAGTTGAATTAGACTTATAGAACTCAAGTTATAGATGTTAATAGTAGTTAGTATATATATATATATATATATTTCCCAGCCGTGTATATATGGGGTGAAGATCTATTGTCCTATAAGCCAGTTCGTTTTGTTGTTCCTCCAATAATAATTTAACACGTCAGTAATTTTTACAGCTAAGAATAATTTTGATATACTAACCCAAACAAGCCCTTCATAGACCCAACCCACCTACCCCACATCACTGATCTGCTATCTCGCCAATCAGTCAATTACAAGAAAAAGGCGACTATCACCAGCGACTATCCCCTGTAAGCAATGAATTCGGATTGGGGATAAGATAAATACAATCTGATTTTTTTAAACCTGGTCTGATTTAAAGTTCAAATTTGGTACTTAACCTTCATCCATGGTTGTCGGAAAAACCTTAGTGAAAAATCCACTTTTTAACATTTGATTTCCGTCTTTGGCAAGAGCTATGGAGAGACAATGAGTTTGTAAAGGTCGATCTAGTGTAGTAATTTTCTTCGGGATTGAAAGAGCAGCGTAGAGGTGCCGGTGGTGGTGGCTTCAGCGACAGCAACAGCACTGGCAGTGGCGCTAGAGGGAAAGTGGGAGTGGAGGTTGTGTTCCATGTTTTGGTTTGGGGTGGTTGTGTGTTCTGAAGACGTGTTTGGGACGAAATGTTAAAAGTTGCTTAGGTGTAAAACTAGTGCTACGTGTAAAATTCTCATTCTTGGGGTAGTTACCGGGACAAGAATTTGAGATAGCAGATCCGAGCCCGTATATATTATTATATATTACGGTTATTGTTGTTATTATTATTATTATTATTATTATTATTATTATTATTATTATTATGGGGTTTTTATTGATTTACCACATCTCAAAAGTTTTTTGTGCAAATGACCATTGACCAAAATATTATGGAATAAATTAAATTAGATATTATATAAAATATTGAATTACTAAAATACCCCTTATAAATATATAAAAGCAAACACTTGTACAATTCCTGAATATTGTTTCTGTAGTTATGATTAAGGAAATTAAGAGTGATTAATCTAAATAAACTTGATTTAAGATAATTAAAAGTAATTAATCTAAACAAACTTAGATTATTTAGTTTTCTTACGTATTTAGGTACGAACTATTATGGTAGAATGTATAAAATCTACTTTTAAATGATAAGCTTTTTTCTTTAATTATTGTATTTAATTCTTCTATTTTTACTTCTAGATCAGTGATAAATTTATGTTTTCTAGGTATAGCTATGCTAAAATGTGGATTTATTTGATAAAATATTCCTAAAATTTCTCTATGTCTACTCAACCCAAGTAAAATCTAGTCTCTTAATTTACTAAACTCATTTACCATAAACTCATCTAACCATCACGCTTCTTTGTAAATCTGTTTTTAGAAGATTTTTGACCAAAAAATATTTCAGTTATTGTTAATGGACAAGCTGGACATAGCCAGACACCCCACTTGTTGTGTTCCTTTTAAGCCTTCCCACTCCCATAGTAGCAATTAATTTTGCCTGTGAGTATGTCTGGGCAACCAACAACACTTCGAAATATTTCAGCACAATTCAGTTTTGTTTTCTACATCTGAGTGTATTCTTTTAAAACAGTTTTATAAAAAATAACTCATGAACCCATAAATAAATAGAGTATTGTTAATTATATTATGGCTTCATATATATATATATATATATATATATCTATATGAAGTAATTAGTTATCCATACCTTTTGTGTAATGATCTTCTTTAACAGTTACGATCTTCCTCTACTACTTCTCTAGTTATGATCTTCTTTTGAAACTTCTTGTATTATGTAAGTTCTTCTCTTTTAGTAGTAAGGTAGGTATATGAAAAATAGAAAACAGAGAATTTCTTGAACAGGGATTTTATTGATGTAGTTTCTGCATACAAAAAGTTCTCCGATTTCAGAGGAAGACTTCTTCTTTCATATAAGGAGCTTTTACAATTACAAGTTTCCAATTTTTTCAGACTCTAGGGTATCCTATGGTTTCTTTTGTCTTTATGTAGTTAAGAAAATGGGATTCCACGTGAATTTTACTTCATTCCCCGTGCTTTGGCTCTTTCTTTAAGTTTCACTGACTTCTGAGATAGATGGGTGATTTTGGCTGCATCTAGAATTTGTCTGCCAAATTGATAAGGATTTGCCTAAAATTCTAGTTAGCTTTTATCTGCACATGCATTTGTCTTTATCATGGTAGATAGGCTTCGTCTTCACAATAATATGGTAGATCTCCACATAGTTTATATTGATGGCCCACTTCCGCTTCCATCAGCTGGTGTAAGTGCTCGTAGGCATTTTTGCTTAGGTCGGATTACTTACTAGTATATTCTCAGCATATTCTCTTAACTTTCATAGTTGGTCATTATTCTATCTCGTACGTGCCATGCTGTAAACTAGTATTTTTCCATCATTTGAGTCATAGACCCAAACATTGGTTCCTTGAGCTAGTTTCTCTTCTAACTATGTATACATCACTCTAAATGATAGAGCTCTTTTTTCTGGAATAAATCTTATCTAACTTTCTTTATAAATCATTTTACTTCAGATTCTCCTACTATGACTTTGCTAGTAACTCCAATGTTGACAATGTACTCTTTCCTTTAATAGACTTCTTCAATAAATTCTGGTATAGCTAAGAAAAATATGACGTAGATCATTTATGCTTTAGTGATCCCAAAAAATGTTTTAGTAGCTGCTTTGATAGGATTTGGGAGTAGTGATACTTCTTTCATGTCTTTGCCAGGGTAGATGCATTGAATAAGACCTTGGTAAAATATGTTATGCTCCTGGTAATATGATAGCTTTGTTGATATTTTGATGACTAATAGTCTTTAGCCAATCTCCTTCTTTTGTCCTTTAATTCAAATATTCCACATATGTCAAATAAGTTTGTAGCTTCTTTGTTGTTATCTCCTTCCTTGATAGCTCTTTTATTGGTTTCTTTGCTACTTCTAAAAAGTCTCCTTAGTTGGTGTCATAGTTTTGCCAACAGCTTTTCCTTCATTGGAAGACTCTTCAATAGTTGGAAATTTAGATTGTACTTCTCTCTCACATTTGAAAGATAGATATTTCTGTAGATAAGATTGTACTTCTTCTTTGTACATATCTTCAAGGGAGGTCACCCTTGATTTGTAATACTCAAGTTATGAACTCAGCTGGTTTATTTGTGTCATACACGATGCTAGATTATTATATAGATTTGTATGGTTGACGTTAATTATGCAAATAGCTATGTTCATCTCTTCTAACCTGGGTAGATAATTTGTAATAACATTATCAGTACCTTTTATATGAATAATTTCAAAATCATAATGGCTTAATTCTACTTGCCATCTTATTAATCTTTTATTTGCTATTGTAGGGTCTATTTCTTTTGTAAGACAATATTTTACTTGTGTATTATCAGTTCTAATTTTGAATTTTGTTGTTACTACAAATAATTCGAACTTTCTAATTGCCATCTTAACAGCTAACAATTATTTTTCATTAATATGATAATTAGTTTGTGCTGGCGTGAATGTACCACTATTATATTATGCAATCCTTTCCTCAGTTTCCTCTGGATAGTTATATTTTTAGTACTGCTCTCCATGCAGTTATACATGCATCAGTTTCTATTATCCATTCACATTCTCTACCTTTTCTTTAGCGATTTCCATCTTTGGTGCTGATAATATAATACCATTATTTTTCACTATATCTATCAATATATGAAGATGTTTTATATGTTCTTGTCTTGTTTGTGAAAATATAATTATATCATATATATATATATATACTGCTATAAAGTGATAGTAATCTTTAGATATCTTATCCATATATCTTTGAAATTCTCCTGGATTATTTTTGAAACCAAATGGTAAAACATTCCATTCCTAAAATCCTTGGGGTACTATAAAAGATGTTAAGTGTTTAGATTCTTCTGTTAATTTAATATGG
>CAVNYN010274429.1:0-27530 GCA_963692815.1 Nyctanthes arbor-tristis
CTCGCTCTTCTGTAACAAGTTAAGCTTTTGTGTGACTCCAAACTCTTCGTGATCAAATGTAATTGGGATTTTAAAGTTAGATGATCAGGTAACTGTTTCTTGACAAAACGAGTGACAAAAAATTTTTGGCATGACATCAGCCAAGGTGCAATGTAAGGAAAGTCATTAATTTCATGAACTATGCAGCTGAGGCAGTGCCTGGACAATATTTAATCTTGACAGCTGCCAATGCGCACTTCTATACACATTGAATGCTATTTTTGACCATCCTTTAATCACATGCAAAGTGAGAGGTCTTGAAAAAGAATAAAAAAATTAAAATGGATATATTCTTCGTTTTGGATAATGATAAACTACAGTATTAGATCACTAGTTAGTTTACTAGTTATCAAAATTATAAAAAGGAATTAGAAGATAAAACTGTCAATCCAGATTCTTGACTTATTTGGTATTTAAATTTTTAAAGGTAAAATTATCAATCGATAAAGTAACCAGTAAACTAATAAAAATGTGCATCATTACTCTCTTTATTTTAGTCCAGGACACCCACAGAAGATGATACAACGTTCTTTTTCGAGAACATGGCTTTTTACGAAATTGAGGGTGCAACTGGTCACTGGTGTCACTTTTTGGCCAGGCCACGTCGCATGTCTAGATGAAAACCAAGCTTGATGCTTGCCATATGCTTAAATTAAGACAAGAGAAGCAGATGATACTTCTCCAACATTAACATAACACAAAAACCTCGAAACAATCCATGGCTCTCTCTTCTTTCCCCTTCTTTCTTGTTCTCTTGTCTTTCTTATCTTCTTCAATTTCTTCATCTCCTACAAGTACAACAGTTCCCATCTCACTTTTGAACAGAAATCATTATTCAGATCCATACCAGAAGCTCTTCCGATCTTAGCTTCTGCTTCCCTAGCCAGAGCCCACAACCTTAAATTTCTTAAAAATGGATCTTTGTCCACAACTTCCTTATTCCCATACAGTGGAGCCTACTCCATTTCTCTCAAGTTTGGAACTCCACCCCAATCAATTCCTCTGATCATGGACACTGGGAGCAGCTTTTCTTGGGTTCCTTGTACTAAACATTATGTATGTAAAAACTGCGAAGTTTCATCCACAGGTTCAGATTTTATTCCATCTTTCATTCCTAAGAAGTCTTCTTCAGCCAAGATTTTAGGATGTCAGAACCCGAAATGTCGTTGGATTCATGCTGCATTTGATTCCCATAAAACAAACTGTACAGAAATCTGCCTTCCATATCTAATTCTGTATGGTTCAGGCTCCACAGGTGGCATAGTAATGGTGGAAACACTTTATCTGTCAAACAAGAGGATACCAAATTTTGTTATAGGATGCTCGCTCTTTTCGTCAAACCAACCAGCTGGAATAGCTGGCTTTGGCCGGGGACTTTCGTCATTGCCTAGCCAATTAGGCCTCAAGAAATTTTCTTACTGTCTTCTTTCCCACAAGCTTGACAACACAGACAGAAGTAGCATTCTATCCATGGACAGTGAGTCGAATTCTGGTCAAAAGGCGGCAAATTTAACCTACACTCCACTTCTGAAAAACCCCATCAGTCCTGAAAATAGTGCGGTATCCAACTACTACTATGTTGGTTTGAGGAAAATCACAGTCGGAAAACAGAGAGTTAAAGTTCCTTATGAGTACTTATCTGTAGACTCAAATGGCAATGGAGGGACTATAATGGATTCCGGCTCCACCTTTACTTACATGAATCCATCAGTGTTTAAGCTCGTTCTGAATGCATTTGTTGAGCAGGTAAAAAACTACAAAAGAGCTGAGAACGTCGAAAAACAAACGGGTTTAAGTCCATGTTTCGATATCTCGGGGCATAAAACAGTGGAAATTCCTGAACTGAGATTACATTTCAAAGGTGGTGCAGAAATGGAATTGCCATTGGAGAATTATTTCATCATTGCTAGTGATAATAAAGTTTTGGTTACGTGTTTCACTGTTGTTACAGTTAATAGTTTCTTGGGACAAGAACTGAGTGATGGGCCATCCATAATTCTGGGAAACTTCCAGATGCAGAACTTTCAGGTAGAATATGATCTGAGAAACGAGAGGTTTGGGTTCAGCAAGCAGTCCTGTAAGTGACAGTCTTCAGAATATCTTAACACAATTTTAGTTTCTCCAGACATTATTAGAAGACATTCATATGACTATGTAACGATGTAAAACCTTAAGAGACTCGATCTCATTGAGCTCCAACCACTCTTGTTGAAGTAACGAATATGTTATCGTATTGTGAGAAGGTAAAAAGTACTTCCATTTTAGATTTGATAATAACCTCATAACAAATACATCTGGTATTTCTTTGATGAAATTGCAAATGAAATGCCAGACCAAAACCTGACTAGCCAGTGATGTTCCTTAATATTCATAAGCTATTACATTCCAGAGTCTCCCCTCAGCAAAAATCATTTCATCTTTACAAAAACTGAAGTCGCTTTGCATATCAAAAGAGAGCGTTTACTGCTCAGGTTCTCCAGCCGTTCTTATCAGAAGCATGAAGGAAATCTCGGCCCCTCCCACGGCCAGCTGTGTAATTGGTTGACATTGGTTGATTCCGCTGCCAAGGTTGGTTAGTGTTCTCCTGCAGGTGTCCACGCCACATTTGACTGTTACTCAAGTTATTTGATGGCCGGAAATTGCTGTTACCCGGAGCATGACCAGTGCTGCCCAGATATGGCCTTCCATGAATAGGAACTCTCGGGTTCCAGCTTTCTTCGTGTCTTCTACGCGGTTGCCAGGAAGTATTCACCCAGGCAGGTTCTGATATTTGACGACCATCAATGCCTTGAAATGGTACAAACGAACTAGGAACTCTCGAGTTGCTGATATATCTAGAATGGTTGGTACCGGCTTGCTGAACGTACATTCCCCAAGAATCTGAGCACCAGCCTTGACTTGGAACTCTAATTGACCTATCAACCGGTCTACCTAAAGCAGGTCTCTCGTAGCCATGGGAGTTGGGAGAATAGCCTTGACTTGGAACTCTAACAGATCTACCAACAGGCCTATCTAAAGCAGGTCTCTCGTAGCCGTGGGAGTTGGGAGCATATATCGGAGCTCTCCCTCTGCCATAAGTGAATCCAGTACCAGGATTTCTATGCATGATGACTTCAGAAGCGGAGTGTTTTGAACTAGATTCGACTCTATGATTCACTTTTCTACGCCATTCTTGATTCTGAACCTCTGGAACATAGTGTTGTGAACTAGATTCGACTCTAGGGTTCACTTTTCCTTGCCACCCTTGATTCTGAACCCTGCATACCCTCATCCTTGTATCAACTAAAACATTCAACATAGAAGGAAATAAGATAGAAATGCACGACATGGTGAATTGACAAACCTTTGACCACAGTAGGAATTGTTGCCCCATTGTTCATGCCAAAGGTTGGTTTCTTGTCTGTCTTCTTGGAAGACAGTCTGAATAAACAAACTCTTAGTAACTAAAAATTAATGAAAATATATATCCACAACAGGTAAAATTTTTCCATGAAATAGTGTTGGGCCAACGTCATTACCATAAACATATATACATATTTACCTTATCCGGGAATTCTACCCCTGATAAAAGCTTGGGGACAAATACACACTTTTGAGGCGTCTCGTACGAGATGCATCTGGATTCATAAGGAAATAGGTTAAAAAAGATTAGAAACAATACTCTGAAGAACTGGAAATTCACTCAAATTTGCGGTCTTACAAAACAGTTGGCGTGCACTCATAATCCTCACTATCAACTTCAGCTAAACTGGAGTCTTCAAGTTTCAGATGTATGAAACTGTTAATGTGCTCGCTGAGAACATAATATCAGTAGATAAGTTTTCCAGAATAAATGTTTACTGAAGCATTTTGTGTTAAGTTATTACTCTTCCTTTAAAGTAGAACAAACAAGTAATCTTAAAGTAACACTTGTTATCAAAATAAGCAAATTTTCTTACCTAAGCCTGGCATATTTTTCATAAAATAGAATTCATAATACCTTGAGATGCTATTTACCACTGGATTATCCTCCATTAAGAATCTTTCAGAGCAGGATCTAATCTTTCGACCAAGCTTGCTTGAGCTTCTTACAAACAGCTTATCAGGATTCTCCATGTTCCTCATTATTTCATAATCCTGCACATAATAAAACTTTTAGAACTAGCAAGTAAACCCAAATATGTCAAAAGGTTACTCAAAAAATGAGTTTAATCATATAGCCGAAAATGTTCAAATTTCTCTTACCTTTAATTCTTTCTGATTTTTCATCGTCTCAGTTAAAAGACGCTCTTCGTCAATGAAAGGAAGTTTGCAAATTGCCTATGGAAGGCATAACAAAAAGCACATTGGCAGCTATAAATTGAATGATCATAAAAATATAAACAATCAACAAGGGAAGGCAGAAGTTAACCTGCCAAGTGAATCTTTTCCCATCAATATCCATCTCGAACTCTATACATAACAAAAAGGAAATAAAAATCATCTGATGCTTGTTTGCAGCAAATCACTTTTCACAGTGGAAAAGACTTACCGGAAGGGTAAAAGTCAATGATCTTAGAGCTCTCGTCGATCATCAATCCCCTGTATGCTACAGGTAGAGCATGGGCACTACACAAATTTGCTTTCAGATGGTAAGTTTCACACGAACAAAAATGCACACTACAAAATTCCAATGATTACTGAATAATACCTTCTTGGAGGGAGAACTCCCATGAGCTGATCAAAGGGTTTAAATGGCCGTCCTTGCTGAAAATTTATATTTAATTGCGAAAGTCCCTTGAAGTCAGATGCAAATGGAGCATAATGGTATGGATAAAACCTGTGAATAAAATATCATAACAATTTACTGAACTTCTGCAGCACTATGCAAGAAATTAACGTACATTGGTGAGAAACTTATTACCATGTCCATGAAGGAACTCCCGAAAAATAGTAAAGAAGAACCCAACAGAGTCCTTCACCGTACTTGCTGACCTATATACAATTAGGAGATAACACACATCTCATAAGATACCGAAAGCTACACCAAGCTATTAAAAGAGTTATAATTAAAGTAATTTCTATGTGATTTAAAGCTGATTACCACTTCTTTTCTGGTGGTTTCAATATCCCTGGGGTTTTCGACAGAAAATTTTTCCTTATAGTATCTCTCTTTCCATCCAGCTACACCCAATTTAACCTGTAAAAATAGAAAGAAAGACCAATCATCATCCTACACAAGATTATTGAAAAAAGAAACAAAAGAAAGGAGGAATTTTATAAATATAATTTTATAAACCTTATCCATCCCGAGGCTACCGTTCTTGAACGTGTCTGCCAACCCTCGAATTTGGTCTTTTAATTTGTGTTTAAGCTCTTTCGTGTTACGTAGAATCTGAGATGAAAAAACAATACCAAAATGTATGTATGAGAAAGAGTGGAAGCAGGAAAAGGGCATACTTCATGACTTTAAGGGGAATAACTTTCATAAATAGAAAAGAACGTACTTCTGAATCATCCAAACTTAGCTTGTCAATCTGGTTCGATGCAGCATTTACATCAACGGACACATCAGACATAACCAAATTCAAGTCATCTCCATTCCCTTTCTCTTCATCTTCGTCAATTTGCTGAATAAACATAGTATACAGATTAATTTCACTAAGTAGTACCTTATACCAATACTTGCATTCGATCAGATACAAAAAGTAGTTATCCAAAATTACTTCATCAGCAAGCTCTGATAAAATACGCCTCATCTTTTTGTCCCTCAGCCGAGATCTCTTTGCGAATATTTGGTCCTCGTATTGGCCAACACAAAGTATGAACCGCTCTACTCTTTTCAGCTTAATGTAGCTCCGATGTTTCTCGTTCACCTGTCACAATGCAACCATAAAAAATGTAACTAGCAAGTTTTGGCTAAACTTAACTTCATTTACATATACATAACCACATAAGCATATAAACGAACTACCCGTTCCAAGTCAACCAAATAACCTCCCAAGTTTTTGAATTCCTTTTTGTATACATGCATCAAGAGATCTATAGCACCCTGCAATAGCAAAGATTTTTCTATACATTAGTTACAAGTAACATGTCTCATTTTAATATTTAAAGAATGCTTTATTAAGTTAAGACTACAAAAGAATTAAAAGAAAACCTCGTGTATCTCCAGGCTCGGGATATGAGGAAGAAAATCATTCCCGGCAAAGAAACAGATGAAGACAAAATCATCGACCACCCTTTCAAATTCCACCACAAACTTCTCCGGAAGGTCGGTAATCTCCATATCCAGCTCCAAGTACTCCCTCAGTATCCAAACATGCAGAAGCTACACAATCAAGAGAAATTTAGCTAACTAAAGAAAATTCTAATCACAGCATATGTATGTATTATATGAACAAATGCTACTTAAGAGGGATACCTGGAAAGGTTTGTTCAACAACATAGATTTTTTACTTTTCATATGAACAGCTTTATCAAATACTGCAGATCTTTCTGCACTTAGAACTTCAGCTCTTTGAACAGTTTGCTCAATAGCTGATACTCGGGAAGTTGGCTCATCTTGGACCAGTACATCCTACACAATAAAGTGCGATACTAATTTCTTTTTTTTTTTTTTTTTTGCTTCCATTTTTTTATAACCTGTTAGACATGGACTACTAGAATATGATAGCTCATGAACACACTTAAGCTGGAATCAATATTTTTTCCCCCAGAAACATCAAATTAGACTCTTAAACTTGAATTATAATGGACTTTTTAAAGCTAGAATCGTCTAAGGCACCTTAGAAACAGGCTTAAAAGTTATACCTCTCTTAATATCGAGAAATACATTTCATGGGTTGCCAATGCAAGCATAATCAGGTCTGCATCCTGTGTTTAAAAGGCAACAAAATTAGACCGTAAGGCAAAAGAAAAGGTCAAAGTAAAGAGAGTACTTGAGATTTTTTTTTTTCAACTCTACACTTCTTTTCACCAAAATTTGGTCGCACGAAATGATGCTGAAATCATGATCTTGTACATACCAGGCCATAGAGGCAGTGGCGTGTGTTTGGATCATAACCAGTCATTGTACGCTGAGCACGAATGAAAGACATAATCTTGTGCTCACCCTCTCCCGGGGCATTAGCATCCGAAAGAATAACCTAAATTATATGCACAAAAATTGCTTTAGTCAATCAAATCTTTAGCAGAAATGGTTATAAAATCTCCTTGAAATAAAACCTGTGAAGAAAAACTTTTCAAAAAACCTTTATATCCCTCCAAGCTGCACTGTCATTCATCTGCCGCCTGATATAGCATTCGAGTTTCCTTGACAATGTGAACATAAATTCCGTTCCTGGTGTGATGACATTTGAATCAGAAACTTGTGAGTCTTCTTTCGTCAATATCGTTTTTCCTTCCTTCTCAAATTGTTTTCTTAAGGTTTCTTCCATTTCCTCCTGCGTTTACATGAATATTAGTCAGAAACATTAGTAACAACAATACATGCTTAAATAGGAATATTGTAACTTGAACGTGAATACTGCTACTAAGTTAAAATAAAACAAAAGAGATGTCTTTACGGCAATGCTATTTTCCTTGGCCGTGCGAAACCGTCTGGCCCTTTGTTGATTCATTTTCGCTCTCGGGGCCACTCCATCTGTATCAAACGCCAAGTCATGAGCTATAACTAAAATTATCTTTACAGCTAAAACAGTAATTAATACTGTAAAAAGAGCAAATCAATGAACACATAGACATAAACACCACCGATCAGCCTATCACCTATACAAGTTTTGGCCATCCAATTCCTAGAGGACGATATAAGCTTCCCTGTACGAGTTCTAAATCAACTACGAAAATTTCGACTCAACTTTACCGATAAGATCATAAAAGTCCTTGTCATTTGATGCTAAGTTTTAGCATTTTGTACACAAGTTGGCATTGATCCTGTTCTTGATAATGAATAATAATTCTCTGCTCTCCACACAATGAGAGAAGGACCAGAATGTTCATAAATTGCATTGAAGTTTTCATCTGCTTGAGGAATGGGCTCTGTGAATTCATGAAAGCTGGAAAAGATCATTACTCACCTATGGCTAAGTATAACAGCCTCCGTGGCCGTACGATGTCGAAAAGCAGATCGATGTACTCAAAGATAGTGTCAAAAACTTCATCCCACGTTGTTGGGGGAAACAGCTGAAAACAACAACACAATATGGAATTATTAGGACAAATTAAACTAAAGAATCATTTCAGTGGACTTGGGGGAAGTCAAGAAAGTTAAAGAGCATACATACATCATGATCAGGATGAAAGCAGGGATGTATGATCCCATTCATGTCTATGTAAAAATTGTCAAACTCCCCATTTTTGTTCGGCAAATCATTCTCCGCGAACTCCCCCTTTTCTCGTACAGCATGAACTACTATCTTGGGATATTTGTTGATTAGCCATCGGTAAAAAGATGGGACTCCCATTTTCTCTTCTTCTTCTCTCTCTGATTATTCTATTCCTCTGTTACTGTACAGGGAAGGACAGCAGATGGTGCAAAACCAAAAATACTTACAGTTCTCAACAGTCTGGTTTTAGAGCAGCAAAAAGTGACTGTTTCTTTCTCAAGAAAAGAATCATTTCTGAGCTTATTGGAATGTCAGTTCCCGATGTAAAAATGAGATCATCAAGAAATGAATCTGTTGTTGGATTATTGCTCGCTTACCCTGTAAGCTTTCCTGAATTTCACTTTTTGAACTGTCAAATTCTAGCAAGAAAACCCAATGGTAAAGGTTTTGGTTGCTCACTTGCTGTGTGTGTAAATACATGGCAAAAATATTGTACATGTAGAAGTACAGCAGTAGAGGTAAAAATGTCGTCCTAGGATAATGTTACAGTTATGCGGTTGGTGCATACCGTAAAAATGGGATAGAGAAGGAGGAGGATGATTTTTAAAAGAGTAGTGCTATTTAGTATCACTAGTACTTCACACTATATTAATGTGACATTGAATGATAATTTAAATTAAATGGGTCATTTATTCATGTATTTAATTTCACTTATCATTCAATGTCATATTAGTTGCCACATAGACTAGTGTCAAGCACTACTTGTGCTACATAGCATTATTTTTTTTAAAAAGAGATAAATTAAAGAGGAGGGTAAAGTGTGTCATAGATAAAAGAGCCTCGCCTTATTTTTAAATTATTTTTTCTCTAATTACACAATATACATGAGTAAGATTGTGAGTTTACCTTAGTTTATAAAAGATTGTCTAAACGATTACTTATAAATAATATTTTCCTAGATAAAACGCACGGTTCTCTTTTTTGGGTCTGTAGGGGAATTCCTCTTTGCACTTAAAATTTATATTTTCTTTTTTAAAATTTAAACTATGTGGATTTTCAAATTCACATACGACATGAGATCTCCTCCAATGTGTCATAATTGAATTGTTTACAAATGATATGTTTTTGTTTTTTTACTTATCTCTAATTAATACTATTTAGCATCACTGATAATTGACATCATATCAATATAATATTAAATGATGAGTTTAATTAAGTAGGTCATTTATTCATTAATACGATTTTACTTATCATTTAATGTCACATTAGTTGCCACTTCAACTAGCATCAAATACCACTAGTATTACATATCATTACTCCTATTGATAAGGTAGACAAATTTTCTATGTTCCTTCCGTCCTATGAAAATAGTCTCATGTCAATTTCCACATAGATTAAGAAAATCTAATTAATATTCTTGAAAAAGTGAAACTTTTGAACATTTTTCCTACTATATACATTCATTTAATTGTTATTCAACTTTATTGATTTTTTTTTGTTTATATAAATGCACATCAGATAAGGATAAAAAAGAAATTTTAAAAACTAAGTAATAAAAGTGGACTATAATTTAAGACAAACAAAAAAGAAACTGAGACTATTTTCACTTAATGGGAAAGCATAATTTATGGGTTCTAATTCTCATTAGTATAACTAAATTCTCACACGTGCGCTACACGGAAGATACCAAATCAAATTATATCTTAACATTAGAATAAAATGTTAAATAATGTATGATTAACCACATTGAATTGTAACATTTTGATTATTTTATTGTCGCCTAATAGTTATTATATCTTATACAATATGGAATCCAATTAAGTGAACTCACAGCTTGTTTGATCATATTTATTTAGAGAATTTTTAATGAAGATAAAGTTAAAATGTATATGGGAAATGTAAAAAAGTGTGAAATATGTGGTTGTAATTGAATAGTTGTTAAATCAAATGTCCAATTAGTAGTATGTAAATTTATGAATTGAGAGAATAAAGTAGATCAAACAAGCTCTCAATCGGGATGACAAAAAAAATCTGTCAAACTCAATACCCGCGAGTACTCGACCTTATTAATACAGAGAATACCCGACTTAACAAGTAATTAGGCCAGAGATCAAATAAAGAAAAATCGGTTGGGGAAGATTATCATACTTTTTATCTGTAGCCGCCCCCTTTAACCATTTATTGTCAAAAACAAAAATATACACAAAAAATTCTAATGATTTGAAAAGTAAAAAGAAAATGAAGCTTATCAAGAAAGATTGGTAATTTCAATCACAATCGTAACTCTATCTATAAGATAATACTATTCACCAAGTAAAAAATGAAAACAAAAATATATGGATGCATAAATGGGCTAATAGTTTTTTAGTCCGTGCTCCATTTAAGCGGGGGATGAGTATGGCATATGGGGATAGGACAAAAAAGTTTGGTTTGTTTAGGAAATTACCATAGAAAAAGGGTGCTAATTGACAAATACGGTTTCAAAAAGGGAAATGATATTTGTATCTAAAAGGTATACAATTTTTGTATACTTCTTTTGTATCTACTTAAATGTCTTTTATTTTATCTTTTTTAAAATCACAATTTTTAAAAATTATAAGTAAATTTAGGGGTGTGTCTATAAGAGTTGCACACTTTATGTATATAAATAACATCTCTCATTAGAGCATCTCTAATGGGGGTGGATTGTGGGTGTGATGTGAAAGAGAGATAGAGAGAAGATGGTTATTTTAAATAAATAGGAATGGAATGAAGTGTAGCGAAAAAACAAGAAAAATGAAAAAGGGGAGAGAAATAGAGATTAATTTAAAAATAATAATAAAATAATAGTATATATGGTGAGGGTGAAAGTGAAGGAGTATTTATAGACCTTGCACAGGACTCAAAGAAGGAAAAATGATGAAAAATAATATAAATAAAAGAAAAATAATTAAAAAAATAAAAATATATAAAATTACGAGACTTATGATTTTTTTTATGTCTTTCTCTCTCATTAGATGAACATTATTTATATAAATGAGCATTGGAGACGTTTTTACAAAAATGTCAACATGGCACGTATTTTTACGTTACAAATAGTAAAAGTACAGGCCTTTTCTGAAAGTGTTTCCCGCAATTTACGGACACGGTTGATGAAATGGCCCCTGATTACTTTCTATTTTTTTTTTATTTTTTATTATTATTTACCCACCATTTTTATATGAAATTTAATTTTATAATAATAATTAAACAATTATATAAAACGTGGAATTTTTATTTTTATATGAGACTTTTATATTTTATCTGTGACAATCTAACTTTTTAAATTAAATATGAATTTTAAAAAGGTATATCTATGTTACTATTTAACTATGAAATCAAATATTAAAAAAATTACATTTAATAAAAAAGTCACACATATAAAAATTATATTTGTGTTACTATTGAATTAAGAAGTTACAAATAGAAATAGTCGCATTTAATTTGAAAGTTAGATAAAAAGTTACATTTGGGTTACTATTGAATTAAAAAGTAATAAATAGAACTAGTCGCATTTAATTAGAAAGTCACATAAGTAAAATTTTGTGCACAATTACATTAAAAAGTCATAGATAGAAAAAGTCATATATAGAAATTGAAAAGTCATATTTATATAACTATTTAGAAAAAAATCACATAAAAAAATAATCGATTAAACTAAGTGCCCGTTTGATTCAATTTATGATAGTTGATTTATAAAGAGAAATTATAAAGAAGTGAAATGAGTGGTGTAAATTTAATAGAAGTTTAAAATTTATGGTTATAAATGAGTAGTTGTCAAATCAGTAGTCAAATCAATAATAGGTGAGATTATAGTGTGTTTAGGTAAAGAGGATCAAACAGGGCCTCAAAGTCACAGAAAATTGAAATGTTACATTTCATATAACTACTTAATCAAAAGAGTGGCATACAGTATAATCGATTAATTGAAAATCACAGTAAATTAAAAAATCAAATATGAAAGTCACAATTTGTTCAACTATTGCATAAAAAAAGTCATATATAGAAATTGAAAAATCACATTTGTGTAACTATTTAGAAAAAATTGTATATAGAATAATTGATAAATTAAAAATCCATATATAAAAGTTACATTTTGTGCAACTATTGCATTAAAAAGTCATATATAGAGAAAATCACATATAGAAATTGAAGAGTCATATTTATGTAACTATTTATAAAAAGTCAGATAAAAAAACCTGTAAATTAAAAATTCACAAAGAATTGAAATGTCACGTTTATATAACCACTTAACAAAAGTCGCATATAGAATAAGAGATTAATTAAAAATTAGATTAAATTAAAAAATCACATATCAAAGTCGCATTTTGTGCAACTATTGCATTAAAAAAGTCTCACGTATAGAAAAGTCACATATAGAATAATTGATTAATTAAAAATGACGTTAAACTAAAAAGTCACATATAAAAGTTGCATTTTGTACAACTATTGCATTAAAAAGTCATATATATAAAAAGTCACATATATAAATTGAAAAGTTACATTTGTATAACTATTTAGAAAAAATCACTAAAAATTTAAATGTCACATTTGAGTATCTACTTAATAAAAAAGTCACGTCATAGAAAATGAAGGGTAATTGGAAAAAAAAAAAGTGATAATGAAACAAGTTAAAAGTTCTTGCAAAAGAAAAAAATAACAACTAGAAGAAGAAAAAGAAAAAAAATGAACAAGGGAACATGGGGATATAAGAGCGAGATTAATGTGGGGTAAAAAACCCAAATTGAAAAAACCTAAAGTGAAAATTGAAGGGGGGAAAAACCCCATTTGAAAAAGAGAAAAAAAATCAAAGGAGTAAGACAGATTATAAGGGTGAAAAAAATGAAAATAGAGGCTAAATTTGGCCCTTTTTTTGCCCTACCCAAAGTGCTAAAATTCATATCTTTCAATCTATACGTTATTTAGATTAATGGGGAAAAACCCAAAAAAAGTTTATTGCCTTTTGCATTATTTGTATGCATGCAAACAAAGGGGGAACCCAAATTTGGGTTTTTTCTCTAATGAGAGCATGATTAATGTGGATCCAAAGTGAAATTTTGAAGTAGAAAAAGCCTATTTAGAAAAGAGAAAAAATCAAAGGGGTAAGGCCAATTGCATGGGTTAAAAAAAAAAAACCCAAAATGAGAGCTAAATTTGACCATTTCTTTGCCCTCTCCCCTGCCCAAAAAACAAAAAAGTACCAAAATCCATATTCTTCAACCTATACATTATCTGACTGAAGGGGGGAAAAACCTAAAAATAGAGTTATTTCCTTTTACATTATTTGCGTACATGTAAACAAAGGGGGAAAACTCAAATTTGAGTTTTTTCCCCCACATTAATCATGCTCTAATAAAGGAAAAGTCAAAGATAGAGGGGTACGAGATGAGGGATTAGGCCATTCCCAACCGTAAGCTAAAACTCCATTAGGCCATTCTCAACCATGGCGGCAAACGGTAATTCAAAATTTGCTACAGTGGTGGCACCTGAAATGTTATGGCATTTCTATTTATTTGCGGAAATGCAATAATATATATATATATTAATGAATTTAAATTTTTTTTGGCTGTTCACGTGTCCCTTTTATTTTGAACACCTTTTATTTTGGATAATGGTTATTCATTTCATGTGTATGATTTGAATTTTTTTTTTTAGATTTTATTATTTTGTGTTGGTTTCATGGTGTTATTCCCGAGCACTTGTGAAATGATTTCATACTACTAATTATTTATGTAATTTGAATTATTTTGCCTAATTTGGTTCTTGTTGATGTATTAATTTCTAAAAGAAAATGACATTAATTTGCGAGATCATAACACAAAGAAAATACATTCTATAAAACATTGAAGCCAACTTATACATAGGAAGCAACCTAAGACATTGTGCTGCACAACGACATTGAAAAGCAAACAAAACAAAAAGTACATACCATAAACCCAAAAAATATGCTAATGGATGGATGCTAAAGAAAAAATAGGAAAAAAATGTTATAGAGAAAATATATAGGATATGGGTTGAAGAGGTTTTTTTAAAATAAAGTATTTTGTATTGTATTTTAGAGTATTGGTGCTATAAAATAGAGTACGAGGGTTAAGATGCCCTTATGCCTTAAATACCCTGCCAAATACCGCATTTCAATGTTTGAACGTATTTTTTCTAAATTTAAAACAATTTACAGTTTTTATGCTAATTTTCTCAAAAAAAATTTCTCTGGGTAGGGTCACAGGTATAGCATACCCGATCCCGATCTGGACCATTGTCATTGTTTTTTTTTTAAGTATATAATTACAATCCGCATCATGAGATTATAAGGGCATTTATATATATATCCTTCTGAAACACATCTTCTAGAAAATCAATAATACAAACCTCTGACTACAAGAAATGAGCTCTTCCGATCTGGAGACTATAAACTATATATAAAATGTAAATAAATTCCCACATGAAGGGAATCAAAACTGGTACCTATACGTCCCAAGGCCACAACCCTAGCCCTATAACCAAATGGGCTAAGGCATCATTGGCTCTGACCATTGTCATTGTTAAACATCAAGAAATCAAATATTTTTGTTTTTCTATATGACTATACTATAATGAAAATTTTGTAAACTATGAAATATCAGCTAAATCACATTTATTTATATTTAATATATATAATTGAAAAAAATAACCCGACTCGATTTAAAAACATATAAAACCTAATTAAAATTAATACATCAGCTTAAAAATAAAATATTCTAATCCAATTTAGGAAATACTCTAATCCAATTCAGAAAATGCTTCATAGATAAGAGATATAAGTGTATATATATATATATAAATTAAAAAATAAAAAGACTTTAAATATAGACAAATCCATCAAAATACCTAAAAAGATAAGATATGCATCCAGCATAAGATAAAATATATATCCAGCATAAAATTTGTGGCAGAACTTACATGACATGTAAGCAAAGTTTAAAATGACCTTCACTTTAAAAGTTTTGACGGGAAAAATACAGTACAATCCTATGGTGCAATCTAATCCTTATTTGAATTTTGGCTTTTCTAACTTTGGACCTGACATGTTTTATTCAATCTTGGCCATAGTACCTTTAAATTCTAATTTAAGTTAAAACTATTAATAGATAAGAAATAGATAAAATATAAGAAACATATTTTAGTTATATTAGAAAAAAATTCAACTTATGAAAATTTATGGATGATAGTGTGACGAATCGATTTGCTTCATGATCCATCTAAAACAGTATAGGGAGGATCCAATTGAAATGCAGATCGGGCGATGCAGATTGACTTTTTGATCCTTTTATCAATTCATTTATTATTTTATTATTTTTAATTTTTTTCCTCATTTGTTTTACATTTTTATTACTTTTAAAAAAACAATCGTTACATATGGATCAAGGTAGACACTTCTAGTTTATCCTTCTCCGTAAGTTTGTGCATCGAAAAAATACTTGTCCATTCAAGCAGGTATCTGTTGAGTTCTGGGCAAATTAGACTTTTTTTTTGCCATCATTACACAAGATACAATTTGATTGTGTCTCAGGCAGAAAGATTAAATTTAATTTCTTTTTTTTTTAAGTATGACTTATATATTTTTATTTCTATTTGTTGTATACTACTTTTTTTAAGTTAATGAAAATTTGAGGGTAATATTGTCTTTTAAGTAACAAATTTTAAATTGTGGCAAAAATGTAAGGTTTGATGTTGAAATTATCAAATTTAAAAAGTTATTATATTAAATTGCACAATAATATAAAGTTTAGAGTTAGATTGGCCAATAAATAGAAATTGGCGTGCCATAGTAATGAATGCATGCTGAATTGGTACTAGGGGACTTTTTTTTTTTAAGTAATACAAAGGGAGATAGGCGGTCTGACTATAGAAACATATCAGACTCTAAATTTAGAGTTCGATCACTAATTATAGGGGGTTAAGTGTATTTTAAATTACACATAGCCCCTATAATTGATAGTCAAGCTCAAAATTTAGAGTTAAAATACACATAGCCCCTTGTAATTGGTGGTCGGGCTCCAAATTCAGAGTCCGATATATTTCTATTGAAAATTAAGAGAGATAGGGGAGAGAAGGAATAATAGGGAAATAGTAAGTATGATTCGAATTTGAAACCTCTCATCCAGAACGTGAGTAGGGATATTAAAGAGTGTGTTCGGTAAACAGTTATCATTAAATTCAATTATTGGTGGTAATTGTACTTCAAGGGACACGTGGTGTTCATTTTGTAAACGGCAACGTTTATTAATCTGATAGCCTCCATCAAAATCAATGAGACGTGTTACTAAGTCATGAAAGCATTAGGTGTCAAATAAATCCAACAATCAAATCCCCCCCCCCCCAAAACCCCCTCCGCCTTTTCACGCCTTATTATCATAGAAAAAAAAAAGAAAAAGAAAAAGGAAATGCAATTAGTCTGTTTGTACATTCTTTATACCAAACCCCTAGAAATTACACACATGTTCTAGACTTTGTCATCTTACGAAAGAAACGGTGACATTTAAGTAAATTCAAGAAGTATATTTATAATTTATAAATTCAAGAAGTATACAACACTACAGACAAATAGGCTAATTGAAAGAATGTTTATGTAGACGTTAACGTTGACTGAAACATCCCTTCATTTTCCAATGAAAAAACAAATGCTAAGTATTGTCTTTTTTTTTAAGTAGAAATTCGACATCGACATCGAAGGGGGTGGAATGGTAACTCAAACTTGAAATATAATATAATAATAATAATATAAGAGAGTGTCTTTACCACTAGAACTATAACCAGTTCGTTGGCCTTAAGTATTGTCGTTCTAATGACATAATTATTTAATTTTTAAATTGTGCAAAAATACACTTTTTTATTTATATTTTATATCTTTAATAATATATTAAGAATGATAAATTAATTCTGTAGCTAAATTGTGTTTTTTTTTTTTTGGGCAAAGGGCTAAATTGGGCATAATAGTGTAATTAAAGATTAACTACAAAGAATTATGTTCGTACCACATTTTTTATATTTACTAAATCAAGCATAGCTAAATTGACTTAAATAACCACCATTTTCAATAATTTTTTTTTCTATTTCTAATTAATATTAGGGACGCCACATACTCGAGCGTAATCTTGACTTCGTCTTCTGTAATGTTAATTCTCCTCCTGAATCATTCACCTCCAGCGACTGTTTGGTTTTCTTCACACAGTTTTTTGAGATATCCATGATCCATGGTGGGACTTTGGTATAAAAACCAATTGAGAAATTCTCAGAATAAATGAATGGTTCGCCGTAGAATGAAATTGAGACGAGGGGCTGCGGCGGATGGTGGTAGGGATAATAGGGTTAGTGTCATGGCCTTCCAAAGATATAAATCAATTTTGGTGTACATTAGTTAGTGGAAAATTGATTGTTGTATAAATCATAAGATTCAAGATTCTTTCCTCTGATTGAATTTGGTGCCCGGATGCACGACTTGTCGGGATGACGCAGCGATCGGAAATTTACGTTTGTGGTGTACTATATATGATAATTTACTGGTACTTTTTAATTGGAAGGCTAAAGAAGTACATTTATTTGTGGTGTTAGTGTAAAAAAACATCTTTTAATTGGTGTGTATTTAAAATGTGGTATAGTTAACAAATTTAGCGGTGTCAATATAATTGACTTTGACTCTATGTATCTTCAAATAAAAAATGTTTCAATAAAATAAAAAAATAAAAAAATAAAAAAATAAATTATACAATATGATAATACATGATGTGTTAACATTGTTAAACTACTTTTATTCCCCAAAAGAAAAAAAAAATTGATTAATTTTATAAAATATAGTAATAAACATTTATAATTACTAAGCACTTAATTTTTTTTTATTTTTATATATGTCTAGGCATTTAAATAAACAAACAACACTTTATAGAAAAAAATAATTCAGATACTTAATTGATTCTTTTGGTAGCTACTTATATTCATCTACCACAATAAAAATTGATTATTCATACAACAAAGTAATAGTCTCTTCATCCCATAAAGTTAGTCTTCTTCCACTAAACTATTTTCACATGTCCTACAAAGATAAGACTATTTGGGGCAAATTTCACATAAGGTTCCCAACTTTTGCAAAAAATAACAATTTCATTCATAATATTTTTTAAGCATATAGGTCCCCAAGCTTTTAAAAATACGATCAAATGGTCCCTATGAGCAATTTCTATTAATTTTCACATGTGTATGCTTATAAAATGACAAATTTACCCTCTTCGTTTGAAATAAAAGGAAATTAGTTCATAAACTTTTTAAAAAATCCAAAAGATTTAAATAAAAAATGAAAAAGTTTGTTGTTTTTTTCGATTAGTTACTCCATTTTTAGTTATATATCGAAACGTAAAAATTTGGAATGAGAGATGATGTAGTGGAAATAAAGAGGAAGAAATCTACTTTTTTTTTTTACCGATAATTCAAACCTTCAATTTTTCCACAAGATAAATTATATATTTTTAATTGTTTTAATTTTTATGACTTGAATATTGATCACATCTCAATTATTATTGCTTATTTAGGTTTAAACTTCCGAGAGTTGATTGCCTAAAATAGCTATGACACTAATAGTGGTGGTAGTGTTAAATAAGTGAATGAAAAAAATAATATATTGATCAATGTATATGTATAGCTTGCATTAAGTGAATAGATAAAAAAATGATATATAGATAAATATATTTAAGTGTGTGAAAAAGTAAGCGGCATAGAGATCAAAATAAAATTTTAAAATATGTGTTCTTATTTTTTTAATTTAAATAAAAGGTAAAATTGTCTTTATAGAAATAGTGAATAATGAAAATTGACAAAAATAGCATGTATTGATCTTTTGTAAACATTTTTGAAAGGTTGAAGACCTATATGTTTGAAAAAAGGGTTAGCAATGAAATTGCTACTTTTTATAAAGGTTGGGGACCTTTTGTGAATTTTACCTGACTATTTACTATATCGAGTTTGTATTTAATTTTTATTTTCCGTATTTGCCCATAGTTAATTAACTGCCTAAACTACTTGGGTACCCAAATATTAGAGAAAACGAGTCAAACAATTTGCTTCCCGCCCTTCACATTCCGCCTTAACAGTAATCCTTCCCACTTTGTTCATTAGAATTAATTACAGATTATTAATTAAGAAGAAGAGCTAAAATATTACCTATAAAATTAAATGTTTTAACTACATTACACACTACCTACCGTCTTATCTTTATGCGATGGAGAGAGTAACAAACTAAGCCTTGATATAATAACACGTCATAGGCAATTCACATTCATACTAACATTCTTTCAACAATCTTTTAAAATCAACTCAAGGACGGCGTTGCCGTATGTCAAGACTTCAAATGGTGCAAAGCCATTTTAGACTAACACAAGCCCACTAGTATATTGTTATAAGATTCTTTATATAAAATCCATTCTTTGTAATAGAATTTCTAAAAATATCTCTAGATTAAAAGTAATTATAAAAATAATATTTTTTATTTCAAAACTACCCTAAACCGATTTTAATTAGAATTCAATTTTTTATTAATTATTATTTTTTATAAATTATAATTATAATAATAATTACTTAAAGTATAAAATTTTCAATAAAAAATAGTCATCTTTATGTGTCGCCAAAGACACTTTCAACTAAAAACATGTCACGCCCCTGCTAATTTTATAATATTTCCGAATATCTTATGTTAATTTATAAATTCTGTAGCGGAAGCTTTGATTCAAAAAGCGGGGACGGAACGTGCAGAACAATCCAATTTATCTTATCTTACAGAGTTTAATAGACAAAGCTAATTACATAAGTTAACAAATCGTCAATCTTTTAAAGAAACATTAAAGCTAGGTTTTTCAAGAAAATATATAAAACACAAGAAATTGTATTGATAAATATATTTTATTGATTATCAAGGTACGCCAAATCATTAGAAAACTTTTACAATGAAAAGTAGAATTCAAATAAATATAAAGATTATATCTCTCTATTGTCTTATATGTTATAAGATGTAAAAAAATATATATTATAGAGGTGAGCATAAAAGTATTAAATTCGTGGTAGTTTCAAGGATAGGTTTACACCACATGCACAACTCTACTCCCATTTGTGAGCATGATCCAACTCCCGGCTTGCCTTACTTTTCAATTGTTATAGCTCCAATTATCTACAAAAATTGTAATAAATGGGGAGTGGGTACGAAGTATTCAGTGAATAACACAATCCTTTGATTCACCTTTCGTTTGTAAAACTCATTTCCAAGAAAAATCATTACATGTACAAAGCTTTTCAATACACAAAAGGACCCTATCACTAGTTAAACTACTACCCGTGGTGTGCGCAAGATTCATATCAATTCAATTAAGTAGATCTACAATGAACCCCGGTAGACCCATACCGAAATTCCAATTCAAAGCAAACACCACACTAATCTTCCCTATCCCGGGATCATTGAATAGGTCATAGTGCAGGAAACAATTCAAAATGACCAAGACCACACAACAAGGCCATACAATCACAAAGCAATTTAAAAAAGGTATAGCATTAACTAGCGATACAAATGCACTAAACCAATCTTTCTTTCAATAATAATGTATCAAAATCTATGTTTGTCTCATTAAAATCATCAATCAAATACACATTTATCTTACAAAAACTTTATGCATGTAGAAAAGGAATCAAAGTATTAGGTTACTCACCTCAAATATTCTTCGAATAATCCACTTGAAAAAGTATCCTTAAAGCCTTGATGTTCCTTAATTAAAGCTATTTTTCAAGTTATAATCCTTCTATATATGGTAAGAGAACATTTTCAAAGGACAAATAGGTGTTTTGGTGGGTTTTTATTGCTTTTCTCCTTCCTTTGGTCATGTTGGACGAATTTTTAGGGTTTGGGAAAGCAAAGAGAATGATTTAGGAGTTTGAAGACCCAATAGCCCTTTATATAATCTTAGGACTTAGTTAGTTTTAATAATTTTTGAATTCCGCTAATCACGTCGCGACAAGTGGCGCAACGTGGCGCCGTACACTTGGAGGGAAATTGTCCGAGAAGTCCTTCCCCTTGCATTATCTTTCAATTAAGTCACCGCTCTTTAGTTCATGTCAATTAAGTCACTTCACTTTAGTTTATGTCAATTATCAACCAAATTCTTTCTTTAGCGTCAATTGAATAACAATATTTTAATCTTCAAGAAATTTTACAATAATATTCAAGTAATTATTTCAAAACAATAATTTCGTTGTTTACCTTAATTTGTAGAAATTTTCGGGATGTTTCAAACCACCGTTAACTATTGACACCACGACGCCACAAACACAGAAACAATGTTACCATTCATAAAACAAATGTTAGTATCTAAAAAAAATCACATTAACAATAAAAAAGTAATAAAATTTTCAATAAAAAAATAAGTATGTTAAAAAAAATTTATAACAACGAGATAGTAATGAACCCAATAAATAGTAACAAACTAAT
Organism: Nyctanthes arbor-tristis; assembly: GCA_963692815.1. Lineage (NCBI taxonomy): Eukaryota > Viridiplantae > Streptophyta > Magnoliopsida > Lamiales > Oleaceae > Nyctanthes > Nyctanthes arbor-tristis. The sequence continues at coordinate 21,841 of CAVNYN010274429.1, forward strand.
AAAATATAGGAAAATAACAAAAGGAGAATAGTAACATAGGAAAATAAACAAAAAAAAAAAACAAATCAACTGGAAGATGATAACAAATACGACAAATGGTAATATAGGAAAATAAAAAAAAATCAATCTGGAGATGATAACAACCCTGATAAATGGTAACAAAATGATTAAAAAAAGGAAGAGATAAAATAACTAACTAAGTGTAAAAATTCAAAAAAAAAGTTAAATAAAATTTGAAGATGCACATTCAGTCACCGGAAACGTTTCGACAGCAACATCAAAATTCAACTAAAATTTGAAGAAGACAAAAGAATTGAAGAAAGAATCGAACAATGAATTTGCAGTCTAGATATATATGTTTTTTCCTCCATTGGCGTAAACAACAAGAAGGGTACACAACACAAAACTGGAAAATTAGATGTCACTACAAAATTAGCAGCTGACAATCGGTGGATGTGCTGAGCAGATGGAGTGGCGGATAGAGGAGAAGATGGAGATGGCGGTGGCCGCTAAATGAACCCTAATTTCTTGTAAGCAGCGGGTGGTGGGGAGGTTATGGAGGTGGAGTGTTATGGCGCTAGGCAGCGGCAACGATAGGTTGTGGTGATAGGAGTGGTGTGTGGGGGGTTTGTGGTGTTTGGGCTTGAGCGTTGGCACTGGTTTTTGTGTGTGTGTGTATATATAGATGAAATCCAGGATAATAAATAAATAAAAACTAATAATAATTTTAAAAATAATAATACTTTAATTATTATAAAAAATAATAAAAATAAATGAAGGATATGAAAATAAAAAAAATAGAGTGACATAAAGACAATTTAATATGGTAAAATAGTAATAATTTTATATGTGCGTTGTACAATTGCTATAACAATAAAAAAAAAAAAGTTATGCATCCTCTAATTTCCTATTGTTATAATCCAAAAACAGCCAAAGCCCAAACCACAGATAATCCAAATACTACCACCCACTTAAAATTAAAAAACCCTAAAACTAACCCCCTACACAACTCGAAAAAAAAAAAGAAAAAAAGATCAGCCGAAAGTAGGAATGACAACGGGGCGGGTATGCCTTCCCCCATCACCGCCCCATTAAGGAAATCCCCACCTCGTACCCGATTGAATTGGGTACGGGGTGAGTACAGGTTGGGGGAGATTCGGGCGGGTACGAGAAAAAAACCATTACCTGTCCTGTTAAAGAAATACTAAAAAAATTAAAAAGAACAAAATTAGAAACTACATGAAAAAACCATCCAAAATACCGTGCATCAAGTCTAAATTATCAATGTCATTCAACCACACGGTAGAAGTCAAACATCAAATATTTAACCACATATGACACATTAAATTTAAAGTTATTTTAAAGAAATTCAAATTTTAAATTATGTATTAAAGTTAGTTAACATAAAGAATATTGGATTAAGTGGTCGAGACACTCTGATTTAATTTTAGGTTTAAGGATTTGAATCCTCATGGGTTCTTCGCCTACACTAAAATTTTTTTATAATTTAAAAAAAATTACTATCGGGTATCGGATTGGGGCGGGTCGGGCAGCCAATACCCTACCCCAACCCGATAAGAGTTCGGGGGGAGAAATTCAACCCGTACCCGTCCCAATACTTAAGGTTTCGGGTGTAAAACTTTCATTCCTAGCCGAAAGAAAAGCCCAATTAGAAACCAACAATCAATTGTGAACAAATACCAATATTGAAACTGCAAAACCTAATAATTTCTAAAGAAACATAGACCCAAACTGTGCAAACTCATACGCAACAACTGATTAACTGATGATAGAGGCAACCGACGACTATGAAGCCGCGACCACCATATGAGATGAATATCAGTTGAAATTGGCGATCACATTTATGTAAATGGGGTGTTGATATTTCAATTTGAAGTGGAACAGTGAAAACTAAGAATGGATGTTGTCTTTTGTGGAACATATAAACGATGTAGTGGAACAAATAAAATGTGATGATGGCCACCACCCTTTTGTGTTCATTCTCGGTTTCTGGTGGTGGTCTGCACTACATGTTTGTCTTTTATTGTCAATTGTGACGGTCGGGTGATGTTAACGCCGTTCTCAATCAACTAATTAATTCAACCATTCATATGCTTTGGGAGTTTGCCTTTCTCCTCCACTAAACTGACTACTTTACAAAAAAAAAATGCATAACATTTAGTGGAAGTTCTAATTTTCCCTTTGTTTTTTAAACTGTTTTCATTTTTCTTTTTGAAGGCATAAACTATTTTCACTTTCATACCTACTTTCTAACCTTTTTCTTAATTTAAAAAATATTGTATAGCACATCATATTACAGGCGTAACAATGTATGTTATTGTTTACCCTTTAATTATTTTTTTCTTTTTAATAATATTTTTTAAAACAACCTCAACCCCACCAAAACAACCCCACCTGGCCACCTCATCAACATGGCAACATAGCTTGCTACATCTTGTAACAGTCATTGTTACACACATAACATAGAATTTTTCACATGCAATTACCTTTGTTACACAAATAGCATATTCTATTACAGAATAACATTGAAATTTTAACCCAAAAGTACATTAATAAATAGGGTATGTTACGCTTTTAATTTACGTAACATAGATTGTTATACATATAATATAGCTTGCTATATACGTAATAGAGCTTGGTGAACCTTTTTATTTGCCTAGTCCTGAAATACGATCATAGGATCTAACTTTTCATTTTATTCTAGTTTGCTTTAAGCTATTTTTGTTGGCTCTAGATATATCTGCAGGGAACGAACAAATGGCAGTACTTTATATGGGTTTTTTGTGGGTGGTCCTGCAGGAATAATAATTGTAAGTTTGCATCAATGAGAGACGATTTGGCCTTGAAAATCGATATGTGAGTCCAGGGAAATCCGATAAAATCATCCTTCTTCTGAGCCAAGAGAGATATAGTCATATTTTCCTTCACCTTTGACCAGTGGCAGAGCCAGAAAGTATGAGGAGTGAGTTAGGCTTTTTCAATGAGAACATCGACTCAAGATTTATATAGGTGCCCTACACAAGTGTGGCGGGTTGGATGTTGATGTAAGTTTCCTTTGTTTTGCTGTAATAATTATACTGAACGGAGCCAAAAAATAGTAAAAGGGGTGGTCGAACCTTGACGATCCCGAGCCAAAACACAAAAAAAAAAAAAAAAAAAAGTTGTTTTTCAAATTTTTGGAAGGGTTTTAAAAGGATTTCTCTGAAATCTGGGGTAGCCAGGGAAGAGGGGGATGGCTATCACCTACCGCCGCCCCCTGAGTTTGAACGTTGGATTAGACATTAGTGGAAACTTTTATACCTCCGGTGACACATCTTTGTTCTAGTGGGTTTAAAACTTCTACACTGTACTCCTCTTAGTTTCTTTAAGCCACAAATAACTAGAAAAACTCAGACATCCCTTTTATGGAATAAAATTTTTCCACTTTCCGGAACTTACTAGTTTGGAGGCGGTTGCAATTGCAAGTGCTAAGGGTAAAATTCAGCTTGATTGGATGTAAAAAGTGTCAACAACTAATTAACGAAATGATGTTCAAGATGCTTCTGATCAAAATGAGATTGTGGATTGTGGGTTTGAAGTGTGGGCTCAAGGTTGAATATCGCTTGTACATAACATCCTCACAAGTACACACAGATTTTTGCTGAATTTTCTCTTCATAGTTAACCGCTATAGGAATTTTACTTTGAAGTACAGATAACACACTTGAGATGTGACTGGAATTCAACTTATTCAATTTCTAATAACCTTAAAGTCAATTGCAGGACTTAATTTCCACATCTTGCTAATTGAGAGGGTCGGCAAAACAAGTAACTAAGAACAATAAGAAACGTAAAAAGGGAGACGGAAGCAAGGAAAACCACACAAATTAGAGGAGCATAATCTCACACCGCCCCCGCAAAGGGGGGGGGGTCTCAACATATCTACCATATTGATCTAAATTCAATCTCAACTAGAAAATAAAGGGAAAAATTCCAAAGTACTAATTCCCAACTAATACTATTGGATTTAGTGGGTTGAGTCAGCTTGTATCTCTGTTGTTGTCTTCGCAGTTGAAAGACAGTTAGCATCCTCTCTATTTGTCATCAGTTCCTTCTCCACTGCAAAAGGGAAACCATGGTACATAATGAAAACTCAAATAACAATGCATTACATTGATTCTCTTATTAATATTTTGAACTCAGAACTGTGGCAAAAAATCAGAATGTGAAAACTGAATTGAAAAACACCAAAGTTTAAATCATGAATTCACCAAAATCCAGGGTGTGAGTTGAACTTTACCTCGTAACTTTTTGCTACTTGTTTCAATTGCTTTTCTTGGCTCCCATCTTGGCTTTTATCTCTTTCCCCTTGGCTTCTACCTCTGTAATATTCTTATGACTTCTCTTTAATCCTCTAAGTTCAATCAAACTTCTCCTGTTGGCTTGAATCCTGGCTTCTACCTCTTTTATCTGAGCCTCTTCCTGTTTCATCCTCAGAGCTCTCTCGGCTTCCATCTCTGCCATCTCGGCTTTAAACTCTTCATGCTGTGTGTCAATTATTCCTTTTAGTATATGCAGACTAATTTTATGGCACTTCCGGGAGGTACACATCCCATATGGGTCCATGGATACACGCAACATGGACTCCTGGAAGTGCTAGAAAACTCTCATAAGATGTTCTTTTAAGTTTTCAGCATATTCTAACACTTCAAATTATCACCAATACCGGATGCTAATTTGAATTCCATCAACACCCAAAAGGAAAGACATTAGTCTATAATAGGACAGCTATACAATATGAATTGGGCAGTTGATCAATGAGAGGCACCTCATTTAACCACCCACTCCAACCCAATTAAGCACGATCAAGCAGGAGAAAAATCTGAACCAGGCGGTTGTCTCACGTCACTGAACTAAGGACGAACACCGCCCGAGGTGACCTCACTAGCAGCAAAAATGGTTGTCCTACTAAAAACTCCCTCATCAAGAGAAAAGAGGAACCCCAATTCAAACATAGGGTTAAAAAAACTTACTCTGCATGCAAACCGCTCAGCATAATACTTGAGCATGTCCTGCATACGATCCTCATGATTTTCAATAAGCCAATAATTTTCTAACGGTTACCTAGTATGGAATATACATAACATATTTAGTAAAACAAAAAAGGCTAAAAACAAGAGGTACATAAGCAAAAACAGAGAAAACACTAAACAGAAAACAAAACCACTCACATTCCTTCAGTGCGATTGTGAAGGAGTCCATGTTCGGCTAATGTGCTCTTGACAAAAGCCTCAAGTTCTTCCACCGACAACCTATTACTTAGAGTGCATATATCAACATGTTAATATTTAGAAAGACTAAAAAAATGGGACCTCAAACAGTCAAACTGACATGAACAGAACAGAGAAAAAACTGAACAAATAACAAAATGACCCACTTTTTTTCACTTTGATTCGGAAGTTCCCCGGTAGGTGAGCGCATGGCAAGCATGGTCTCGAAGAAAGACTTGTATCCGTCCACCCACGACCTAGTATGCAGAATGCATGCTCTTAAAATTAAGTAAGGCTAAAAATCAGACAAGCTGAAATTGACATGAAGAAAAACTGAGAAAAAACTGAACCCTTAACAAAATAACCCACAGCTCGTCATCATCAGACTCCTTGGAAGTGCTTTCTCTTCCATTGAGAAGTT
>CAVNYN010274433.1:0-17228 GCA_963692815.1 Nyctanthes arbor-tristis
AATGAAAAGTATAATAATATTGAAATCAAGATTGATATATTATCTAAATACATTAGGCAAATGTGAGATATATCTAACCAAAATATAATATATAGATAGAGTCTTAAAATAAAAATATTAAATTAAATGATTAAAAGGAAGAATACAACAATAAGGAAAAGTATAATAATTGAACCAATAATCTTTTTATTAATTCTTATTTTTTATTTCCTTTAAAACCAATAAAACTCGATAACATAATTTATATTAGTTTCACACCTGTATATTTACAAACTACTATGCTTCACACCCTTGCGTTTCATACAATATTATAATGAGAAAGTAAAATACAATTTAGTAGGAAAATATAAAATCATGAAATTATACAATCGGACAGAGTAAAATTGAAATCCATTAGGCAAATATAGGATATATCTAACCAAAATATAATATGTAGACAGAATTTCAAAATAAAAATATTAGATTAATATATAGATAGAGTTTAAAAATAAAATATTAAATTAAATGATTAAAAGGAAAAATATAACAATAAAAAAATATAATAATAGTTATTCTTTAATTTAATATTAAATTAAAATTTTTTTTTTTAAAGAAGCCAAACATTGAATAAGAAAATTTTTTCTAATTGTGCCTGACAATCAATTAAGCCAGACAAACCATATTTATATATATATAGACGAGCCAATCTACCCGTGCGTTGCACAGGAAACACATATACATCTCTAAAATAAATTAAAACAAATAATTAATTAAATGATAAAAAATAAAGGTAATATACGTTCATTAACTAGGTCACTCGAACTAAAAATCAACTAAAAGAAAAATATGTGTAATTGTTTCTAAATATGATATTCTATGTTAATTGATCGATTGCTGGTAAATATATGTGTGCAATATATATATAGCTGTTTGAATACTTGATTAGGTAGCCCGAAAGTTGCTTTGGTTATTCAAATATAAAAGGAAAAAGATAATTGCGAATTTGATTGCGGCACTTACCCAATTAAACGCAAGGAAAGAGAAAATTAAGAATTTGATTGATATACTTACTTGGTTAATAGAAATCTAAAGCATCTCTAAAGGTCAAAAGTTTCGCCTCAATAACTGGGAGATGTAAAAATTACTATGTAAAATTAAAAGATACAATAAATAAAATTCTGAAAATTTAAAAAAAAAAGGCTTAAGGTAGGAAGATAAATAGATTATCAAAAATTACTACGCAAAATTAAAAATTTAACTCACTACTTAGTTAGTATCATCTGATTATTATTAAGGTGAAGAAAATAAAGATAGAAAAATAAATGAGATAACGGTTTGACATTATCATGACATAAGATTCCTAATTCCCTTATGTAAGAATTAACCCACTATTTAGTTAGCATTATAAATATATAGATTATTATTAGACTGAACGAAAATAAAGACAAAAAAATAAATGAGACGTCAGCTTGATATCATCATAACATAAGATTAACCCACCACTTTGTTAATATTATAAATATATAGGTTATTATTATGGTGGATGAAAATAAAGAAAGAAAAATAAATGAGACGTCAGCTTGATGTTATCATGACATCAGATTCTTAATTCCCTTAAGATGCTAGTTTCAAGCGGGAAAAAATTAACCTACTACTTATTTAGTATTATAAATATATAGCTTATTATTAGGGTAAATAAAAATAAAGGCAGAAAAAGAAATGAGATATCAGCTTGACATCATCATAACACAAGATTCCTAATTCCCTTAAGATGCCAGTTTTAAGAGGGAAAAATTAACTCACCACTTAGTTAGTAGTATAAATGTATATATTATTACTAAGGTGAATGAAAATAAAGACAGAAAAATAAATAAGATACCAGCTTGACATTATCATGACATAAGATTAACTTACCACTTAGTTAGTATTAAAAATATATAAATTATTATTAAGGTGAACGAAAATAAAGAAAGAAAAATAAATAAGACATCAGCTTGACGTAATCATGACATAAGATTCATAATTCCCTTAGAATGACAGTTTTAAGTGGAAAAAATTAACTCACCACTTTGTGAGTATTATAAATATATAGATTATTATTAGATTTAACGAAAATAAAAACAAAAAAGAAATAAATGCGACATCAGTTTGACATTATCATTATATAAGATTCCTAATTCCCTTAGGATGCCAGTTTTATGCGGAAAAAATTAACTCACTACTTAGTTAATATTATAAATATATAGATTAGTTTTTAGGTTATCTTTAAAGATTTTATATTTCTTTAAAATTCTAATAGTTGATCGACAAATTTCAAGTCTTAAATTATTGTGTAACATCTAGAAAATTTTATAAACAAATATTCATCACTTTAAAAATGATGTGAAAATAACTTGAACTCACCAGTTAAAAAGTCATAAGATTATGACAAAGTGATAGAATTGAATTACATTAATGGTAAAATTACAAGATTTCTCAATTGAATGAATATCAAGAAAAAGAATGTGACAATACAATTGTATCGAATCACAAAATTGAGAGTTTCCACTTAATTGAATGACAAAAATTGAAACGTGGTAATGTAATCGTATTTAAAGTATTACAAGAATATTATGCACATAAATGTCAATAAATAGAACATGATTATTAACAACAAGATTGATACTTAGACAATAAATTGGAATTAGAATATGACTAATGAAAATTTATTGATAATGACTGTATAACCACATGAGTTTGTTATTGATAATGTAAATGTTATTTTGACAATGATCGAATAACTGTTTGAAATGACATAAGAATTCAAAGAGCTGTGACTCAAGGAAGCCTAGAGGTAAAGAATATAATTATTAGTTAGTATTTTGAAAGTTGATAGCCTAATTGTAAAACTCTATTAAGTGAAAGGTCTCAAGTAACGAGAATCAAAATATTATGACTTAATCATAAGACAACTTAAATTATAAAGACTACTCGGTCAATTTGTCGCCAAATGTACGGCGCCGCATTGCGCCACTTGTAGCAACGTCGTTGGCGAAACCCAAAGGAGATTTAAAAATAATTAAGTTTTAATTATTATAAATAGAGGAAAAAGCCCTCCATGTCTTCCAAGCCCTCCCAATATCCCAACCTCTCCTCTCTTCCCCCCAAATTCGTCCACAACTCTAGTGAGAATGAAATCAATCCTAAAAAGCTATAAAAAGCTTAATCTGTCACTTGGAAAAAACTCCTAACCATATATGATTAGATCCTAACTTAAAAATAGTTTTAATTGAGGAATATCAAGGTTTTAAAGGCACTTTTCCACTTGAGATTATTCGAGAAATATTTGAGGTGAGTAACTAATATTTTGATTTCCTTTTTGTATTTATAATTTTTGATACGATAAATATGGTTTTAATTAAAGTATTTTATGAAATAAACATGGATTTGATGCATTGAAAAGAAAGATTGATTTATTACATTTGAATCACTAGTTGCTTTACCCATCTTTTATTGAATTGCTTTGAATTGTTTTCCACACTATGACCTATTTAATGATCCTAGGATAGGGAATATTAGTGTGGTGCTTGCTTTAAATTGGAATTTCGATAACAGTCAACCGAGGTAAATTGTGAATCTGCTTAATTGTACATGGCCATGATTGAATTGATATGACTCTTGCGCGCACCACAGGTAGTAGTTTAACTAGTGATAGGGCCCTTTATGGATTAAAAAGTTTTGTGCATTCAATGATCTTCTTAGAAATAAATCTTTCAAATAAATGGTGAATCAAAGGATTTTGTTACTCACTGAGTAGTTCGTATTCACTCTCCCTTTACTACAATTTTGTAGATGATTAAAGATGTAATATTTGAAAAACAAGGCAAGCCTTGGGTGGGAGCATACTACCAAGCGGGAGTAGAGTTTTGCATGTAGTGAAAACCTGTCTTTGAAGTAACTACAAAAGCAATTATGAGTTTTATACTTTTTGGTGTGAATAAGTATGTCTACTTCTTAATATTACATACATTTTTACGACATGTAATATATATATATATATATGACGGAATGAATGTTTAGTTTTTGTAATAATTTGAAATCTATTTGTTAAGATAAAGGCTTTCTAAAGACTTGGCATGCTTGGATAATAAATGGAATATACCTAGTAATATAACTTGTGTATTCCTTACATTTTACTACAAAACCTAGCTTTAATGATTTCTAAAAGTTAACAACTTGATAGGTTAAGTAATTTGTTGAGTTCTTTGCATTTTATTGAGAAATCAAATCGTAATGATTCATTAAAATATAGCAACTTATTAGTTTAAGTAATTAGCTTTATCAAGCTAAAAGCTATTTATTTGTTTTGTGCGTTCTGTCCCCGCTATTTATATTAAAACTTCCGCTACAAACTTTGTTAATCAATATAAGATATTTAAAAATCTTGGAAATTAGCGAGGGCGTGATATATTGAAAGTTCCTTATCACTTCGATAAAGTACCTACTATGAGATTAATGACATAATAATAAAGAAGTAAATTAAACTAAATTAGTTTCAAACTTTTTACTTTGTTTCAATTCAATATCATAAACCACATGTAATAAAACCTATGGTATTATATTTACTACATTATTTAATTTATTATTTTTTTATGAGAACTTATATATTGGTAAAACTTTAAGTTTAAGGGATATAATAGTAATAATATTTGATTATATGATTTTAAAAAAATTAAAAATTCTTTTAATTTTTTTTAGAGTGACAAGTGGTTAAAAATTAATGTTATGAGGTAAATCATATAGAATTTATCATTTATTGTAATATTACTTTTCTTAGGTCTTTTTTAATGGAAATTGTGTATTTTAAAATTTTTACAATAGATTTAGTGAATAGTGTTTTTTTTGGAGAATTTATGACACTATATGAGGATACGTGAAAAATAATTATTCTAAGAATATGTAGTAGATAATGAATGTGGTAAAGAATTCATTCTGATAAATGAATACCATCCACACTTTAACTATGTTCTTAGACTTCTTGTATTGATACTTATTGAACAAAGATATGAATCTAAGGTAATTTTTGAGTTATATAAATTTTCTATGCTCTCTTTTCCATGGTTTCTTAGTTTTCATATTTAACATGAAATTAAATTTATATTAAAAAATTCATCATTAATTTTCATTTTTGTTAATTAAGAGTATTATTTTATGAATAATAATTTATTTAGTTTTGTACGGAGTAAAAGAATTGTAAGCAATAAAATTGTAATTATTAGCAACATATATATATAAACGAGTAGTACGCAATAAAATTGTGACTATTTAGTTCTAAAACTATCACGCATTTTTTTTACTAATTATTGTATTTCGTGCAACGCACGGGGGTATACAACTAGTATTGGTTTAAAGGAATATAAGATTTGACTGCTCAACGAAGACGTAGAAATGCTTTAACTATTATGTTTAATTAAAAACTAAGAACATACTCGCCTTAGGTATAAAATTTTTGAGCTTTTCAAAGCCAAAAAGAAAATGGACTTCCCAATATTGCAGTCAGATTCCCATATAAATGGGCAACCAATTTATAAACAATCAGATTTATATATAAAATGCTAGTTGACATTATTTCATTGGATTCATTTTTTTCTTAAAAAATAAAAAATTAAAAGTTAAACTGCTATTTTAACTAAAAAAATTAATGAGATGCTATTACGTGACGATATTATAAAATTTACAACTATAAACAATCCCTTGCTAAACACACCAGTCAATTTGTTTGGCAACCACAAAAACTAGTTTAAGATTATGTTGGCTTAAATTTTTTCCACCTCACGTAAGTTTGTCGGTTTGTCTTTTTTCAAAAAATAAAAAGTTACCGGTGACAAAAATTAAAACTCAACATATGTTCAAAAAAAAAAAAAAAACCAAACAAAAGAAAGAAAAAACTGAACATAATTTTAAACTAATTTAAATTGTTGCCAAATGATAGACAAAATCGCAAGTACACGATACTGTTCAAGTAGTATATGATTAAATGAGTCCCGAATCTCGATCCCATAGGGAAAATTATCATATATTTCACTTAAGTTAATTTCACACAAATTGAACAAGGAAATTAAACAGTTTTCAAAAGAATAATGATGTTTATTTAAAATAAAATTTAAATTAAATACATTTTCTACTCAAAAGTAAAAAACACTCAAATTAATGTCTAGGAAATATATGAATAAAAGAGTTGAGACTAAAGAATCCACAATAAACAGGCGTTCCAATTATGCAATCCCACTCATGACAATTCATTATTACGTACTCACAATCAGTTTCACAAATTTAATTGAAAACCCCTCTCGGGCAAATTCAAACATACCCAACTAAGTAAACTCATTATATTTCTATGTGAATTTCAACATAGTCGAGTGTATTAATGAACAAGAAACCATTTTTATGATTGCACAAATCATAAAAGTGTATCCCTATCTTCTATGCAATTCACGTTTTCCATTGAAGTGCTAAATTGGTGATTTACTTCTCGATCTCCTTACGAATTCACAAACACAATTATAAGTTGATCAGGCTCATAAAATGCAAATACATATCACAATAGAAAATAAGCACGCAATAACAATTAGAGTCATGAATGGAATTAACACAATCAAAACATGTCTATTGCTTCATCGATTGTCTCAACAAGGAAAATTAGTTACACATAATAAAGAAAATCATAATATAAGGATTCATAGGGTTTGAATACATGACCAGATTCTTGCTAAGAAAATATGAAGAATAGTGAAGAAAACGTTTGCACCAAACGAAGAATTCCGTTCTTCAATCTTCACACGAACCCTCGCTTCAATCTCCAAACCCTCCAGAGTGATTTTTTTCTCCTGAGTCGTCCTATTTCCCCTCAATTTATAGTTAGGGACGCTTTAGAACCCTCAATTGTATAAAAAAAAATGGCCAAAAAACGCGTCAAACGTGTTTCAACTATGAGCCGCGAGTGGGGCCGTTTGCTTGCCGCGGCCTACCCACCCCCAGCAGAGAAATTGACTAGGCCGCGGTGGGGGCGGTTTGATTGCTGCGCCCACTAGCACCCTATTTTCAGCAAGTGCGATTCAGTCCCTGATTTGACTTTTTCTTTCAGTAATGGTCCTTTTCAGCTTCTTTCTTCATTTATACAAGTTCAAAACTTCTTGAATGCTTCACAAAGATCCTCAAACTCTTCAAATACGACCCAAATAGTCTCTTTTAAGTTCTCTCAAAATGGAATCTAGTCCTCAAACTTGTTGCCATTGATCTATTTACCCCAAATTATCAAGTCATCGCACATTGATGTTATGTCTTGAATGTAAAGTCTCAATTTGGTTCAAAAATTATCTTTCATTTAATATCACACTAATTTGAGTTTTTCACCTATATGAACCATATCAACATAAATTAAGTAGAAATCTGCTCAATTACACATAAAATTGAATAAGTTAAGAGAATTATTTTGCATATAAAGTATACTTATCACCAAACATATTAACTAGTGTAATTGCTTCTTGAATTCGGCAAGTTAGCTCTCTAGCTAGTAAGTCGCTCATCGTACTCTCCTCTCTGACAAAAGAAGTTGTCAACATTAATTTGCTGAGAATTGAGTAAAAAAATTGCAACAATTTCCTGATAAAACCGGAGAGAAATATCGATTCATGGACTTTGCGGAAGTTGGAACTTGGAAGGGACTGACATGTCTTTTAAAATGGCGAAAAGGGCAAAAAGTGGTCAAAACGATGCAATGCACAGATTTAAAAACAAAAATTATCACTAAGATTGGCCTTCTGCGTTTTCTTGAAAAGGTTGATTAATGAGATAGAGCCAAGCACACACATCCAAATCCTATGCATCACTATTTATAGTTGGTATGGAAAGCGCGTATCAAAAATCTAATGAGGATTATTACTTTTCCTTTTTTTTTTTTTTTTTGGGGACTCATATGATGATTAACCTTGTCGTTATATACGCAAATAATCTACATTTCTAATTACATTAAACATTCTTGAGTTTTACTTGTTCTGAATTTTTCCATCATATGTTTGTTCTTGACTTTTTATTACCGTACATATATATCTTAAATTTAATAAAAGTTTTTATTCAAAAATTTTGTTGATCAGGAAGTCACTAACTACTTTAAATAAATCAAAAGTGGCAAAAAGTTAAGTGTAAATTAATTAATTTTTTCATCATTTGAGAGTCCTTCGATAAAAAAAAAATGGACAAAAATTATTAAAAAGTCACAAAAAAGATTAACGTAATAAAAATGTATAGGAGTGTACATGAAATTAAATCTGGGTTGGGAAGACGTATAACAAATTGTTGGTTTTTGGTCCTTGCTTGAACTACAACGTTTGATGGAGATCAATAAATAGGAATTTTAGGGTGTTAATATTATCTTTGGGCAAATGGGAACACACACACATATATATATATGTGAGAGTTATTTTACAAGTTTGATTAGATATGGAAAGTTATCTTAATGGGTCTGATAATTGTGATAGAAATTAATTTTGACGTGTTAATTGAATATGAATATATTTTGGCCCTTAGATTAAATAAAATGAATGGAAAGATCATTTTTTACGAGTATTTGTTAAATATATTGGTACACGGGACCCTAAACTAGTAATATATTTATAAAGATAGTGCTACTCTTCCTTATTCAGTTACTAGTTTGATGAGTTGGTGAGGGTGTATGTGTCTTTTTGCCTATGTATTTCAATTAAATGTAAGGGTGTTTTTATCAATGTATTAAATTGTTATTTAATGACAAGTAATCGAACAAATGATTCGACAAGAGAATGTAGCATAACCCTATTTATAACTATTTATCTACTAGGATGATTGGTAAAATTAATTTTGCGTCACATGTATGTCACAGTATGACGTTATATGGCCCATGTGGCACCATATCATGCCATATTGGCCATATGGCGCCGCCACATGAGCCATGTGGCGCCATACCGTATCATATGTATAACACCAGAATGGGACTAGAATGACTGGCGTATGTCATAATCATAAAAGACTTGTTTCGCCTACCTAATCCCCCCATTGGAAGAAAGAAAATAGATAGCTACTTAGCCAAAAGTATTTACATTTATTTATTATTATTATTATTATTATTTTGGAAGAGAGTATTTACGTTGTTTAATATAATTGTAGAAAAATAAGAATTTTAAGGATTTTTGAAAGAAAAACATTGCATCTATAGAAGAAAAAATATACGGTACAGCGTATTTAGTTAACTTGGATCTCAAGCAACTGAACTATTCAACACTTGAGAGAGAAAATCACGAGAAACCAAATCTGGCTAAACGAATTATAAAATATTTATTTCTTTTCATTGTTTTTTATACGAAGGGGGTAGGAGGGGCATATATGAGATTCAAACCCAAGATTATCAAGTAAGAGGTTGAGCTTTTAACCATTAAGTCAACCCCTTAATCGCTTGCTGTGTCATCTATGTTGTGTCATGATGCGGATTATAATTGTACTTAAAAAAAAAAGGCAAACACACATGTGATTGGTGAGAACCTTCTTGTGGCGTGTTTGGTGAATTTGAATTGATTTAATTATTATACATTTAGTGCGATTAAGGCATCATCTAGATATATAATATATCACCAACTAATTTAATTATTAAGGTAGTGATATATTCGCATCAATGGCTATTCCAGTATTATCCTTTGAATGATCGTTGGTTACATCGAGAGCTAATGCACTTTCTAACCATGAAGGTTTTGAAGCCATAATACAAGGGGATAGATAATTGAGAGATTTCCTTGCAAGTTCGTGGGCCACAGTGTTTCCTTGTCTACCAATAAACTGTTATGTTACAACGATTTTTAGCAAAGAGTTACCAAAACTCAGGAAAAAATATCATAATAATTATATATATTAATTTTCCATCTTTAGTTGGAATATCATATCATTTTCTATAAATTAATGACTATTTGTAGTCCATACGAAAGAAAACCTTGCTGAGGCTGCTAGCACAAAAAAGTAAACAATAATTAGTTGACTTTAACCTTGATTAATATATCTCCAAAGGGTGGAGCATTAATCAGTCCTCTATCAAAAATGAACTCAGAAGGGGAAGGCAGCAACGGCAAATTAGCCACCGTGGCTGATGACAACTTCCTCGAATATGGCCGCTACCACCCTCGTCGCCGCCACTTGTCAACGGCAGTTCTAAGAATCACGGCGGTGTTGGTGGCAGCTGGTGTTTCTGGCCTAATTGTTCTTTACCATTCTGCATATCCTACCCAATTTTTTCAGAGCTTTTACAGTCCAATTTCCACGTCTGAAAATAAAAATTCTGCCATGCTAGGAAATAATATGTCTTCTCCATCTAATAATATTAGTAACAGTACTAGTATTCCTGCGAAGTTATCTGCTCCATCTAATGAGTCTGACGATACACGGGCAAACTTGCCTTCTCCGTTTCAAGACTCTATTCCAGGAAACCTATCATCTTCTTTGGTAAGTTATTACTTAAGTACTTAACTTCATTAATTAATACTTTACTATATTCTTAAGACTAGTAGATCGACATTATGTGTTCAAGGTCTGTTTAGCAAACAATTAAAATCAATTACAATCGAGTTTGATTAATATAATTGACTTTGCACATCCACAAGAGACCGCCTCTTAATGATTTGATGTGTTAATTAATTAGATCATATGATAATTAATGACTGAATTCATATTATTCTTCTTTGAGAGGATTTGAAGAATTGTTTTTCATATTTGAGTGATGTGTTAATTAGTTTTTACTTTCTAATAATTATCACTAGAGAGTGTATGATTTTTAAACTTTACAATTTGATGTCATGGATTGAAGGTATCTTCATATTCATCAAATTGAAACATATAACGAAAAAGGATCAATATGCACTCAAGGGGTTGTGCTGGAGATCGGAATGAGTAGACATTTTTTACGTTCTCATTCCCCATCGACAATAGCCTAATGTTAATGGGATTGAAAAACCTGATAATGACAGTTGATTAATGACAGTTGATAATAGAGACATATTTGAAAATTTAGCTTCTCTCTCTCTCTCTCTCTGGGGCTGGGGGTGTTGATTTTTCTACCGCATGGCATTTGTTTGAAATTTCAACTTGTTTTGAGTATATTTTTTAAAAATCCAATTATATGGAGAACAATTCTTCAGTTGAACAAAAGAGTAATAATTAATGCAATAAGTGACGCTACTTGTGTAAATAAGATACACACAGAGACGCTTTAATTTTGCACGAATTCACACACACATTACATATGAGCAGTGATAGTGTCATATAACCATCTATACAATTAGTCATAAAAAATGGTATGTATAAAAAAGAATCTTCATTAGTTTGGCACATTATATCATGGTATCCTTGTTAACTTATATTATGTTAGAAAAAAAAATACCTTATTACTACATCAGTCGGCCAATAGAATAATGTGTCAAATCTAATAATATATCGGAGAGGAAGTCTTCTATACATATAAAAAAAATTTAATTAATCAATTTACTTCGTGTATATATACACACACCACAACTAGCAAAAATAGAGATTTCCTAAAACGACCAAGGTATGGTTAAAAAAATGTATAGAATTGAATTATATAATATATATCCGTTAAGTAGCTCTGTTTGGTCGATCGACGACATGTAATGTATATTTAGTAGTTCCCTACAACTAATATATATAATAAATATAAAAATTCAGAGTTGGATTGTCAACACTGACTTTGAGATATCTTTAGTGGTCTATTTTTGGGGTATATTATATATTTAATTATTTATTTGACCAATCAAATATATGGGACTTAACCATAGAAATAATTTATTTATTCATTTTAAAATAATTTCTCTTTGAGTCATTGGCATAATAATTCCTGCCTACATATATTATATATATGCTATATATATTAATTAAATTAATCCATAAGGAAGACTGCACGACCGTGTCCTCAACTTACTAATTAATTTATTAGCTGGTTGGTCCCATTCTTTAATTAAAATATCATATCAAACTACTCTACGATTTTTTTTAAGAACACATCTTTACGATTTTATAATAATAATAATAATAATAATAATAGTTTTTTGGTTCAAGTTTAACTAATTTAAACATTGTTATGTGATTCTCAATATCGGTGTAGGCTATGAGGTACTAAATTTTACTTTACAAGTTGTTAGCATGCTAATGCAACACTTTAATGAAGATCTGATCTGAATAGTTTACTTTATATATTGAAAACACACGATGATATTCATGCCATGCTTAAATTAGGTGCAAATTAAGTTCTCTTAAGAGAATTTTGAACGTTAGGGGCAAAATGAAGGAGAAAAATTAAAAAGGAGAAATGAGAAGAAAAAATACAAATGAGGGGGTCAAATTTAGCCGTCCACATGGATGATTACACCCTTAAAAAATGGGTTATTGTCCCTTAAAAAATGGGTTATTGTCCCTTATATTGGATTGGGTTGTGAGTTTTTTTTTTTTTTTTTTGCCCCAACATTGAAAATACTCTTAGCTGTTCATTTTTATCCCCAATTTCTAGGGCAGTGATGCTGAGAATGATTTGGAGAGGATACTGAGCAAAGCAGCAATGAAGGACAAAACTGTGATCATCACTACCTTAAATGCAGCGTGGACCGAACCAAATTCGATATTCGATCTTTTTCTCGAGGGCTTTAGAATTGGAAATCAAACTCAACATCTACTGAATCATGTTGTTTTTGTAGCTTTGGACCAAAAGGCGTATTCTCGTTGCTTAGGGTTACACCCACACTGCTATGCTCTTAGCACCACCGGCATTGACTTCTCTGGCGAAGCATTTTTCATGAGCGAAGATTATTTGAAGATGATGTGGAGAAGGATCGATTTTCTCCGTCTCATCCTTGAAATGGGATACAACTTTATTTTCTCGGTACCTAATATCTCTCTATCTATGAATAATTAAATACAACTATCTAGGTCGACATGTCAGTTTAAAAGAGTCAACTCACGCATGATTTAAAATCCCTCACATGCTCTCCTATTACCACATGTCAGCGTCCAATTGCTCTGCACTCCCCTAGGTTCTTTATGGAACTGGCTAGTCATTTGATTCTACATCATTTAATTTTGTCTGACTTCAAAACTCTCTCATCATTTTACAGGATGCCGATATAATGTGGTTTCGGGATCCATTCCCTCGGTTCCACTCAGACGGGGATTTCCAAATTGCGTGCGATCATTACTGGTATAGCTACACAGATTTGGACAATTCGCCAAACGGGGGATTCAACTACGTTAAAGCAAACAACAGAACACAGCAATTTTATAATTTCTGGTACGAATCGAAGGACAAATTCCCGGGAAAGCACGACCAAGACGTACTGAACTTCATCAAATATGATCCCTTCATTGCAAAGATTGGGGTGCAGATTAGATTTCTGGATACGGCATATTTTGGCGGGTTTTGTGAACCGAGTAAAGATCTGAATGTGGTGTGCACAATGCATGCAAATTGTTGCATAGGTATGGAGAACAAGATTCATGATCTCAATATGTTGATTGATGACTGGAAAAAATACATGGCGTTGTCTGATAGTGAAAGGATTTTGAAGAAACCATCTTGGACAGTTCCACGAATTTGTGGGTGATTTGGTGCAAAGTAAATCGATTAATTCTTAAATGAATTTGTTTGTAGAAAATATCAAGAATTGGGGTTCTATTTTTAATTATTTTATAGTTTTTCAATGTTAGATTTTTATTTCTTAGTATATCCTATAAGATGGTGGCGCGTGTTGTAGCGCATTAATCTTGAAGAGAATGATTAAGCGCGACGTTGAAGGAAGGAGGTGGAAATTTAATCCCTTAATATGCCTCCGTAAGATTGTGACTTATTGGAGTATACCAATTTTAAAGAGAAAGAGAGCATTAATGCTCGTGAAGAAAGAAGATGTAGATAGTTGAGAAAATCCCACGAATTGCATGGATTCATTATAGTATTTGTAACTCAAGTGTCATGTTAAGGCTTGATGTTCTCTAGGAAAAGTTTAACCTATTAATAGAAGTAGCTCAAACGCTTTATATATTGATCAATTATTTAATTCATAATTTTTTAAAGTGAGATTTTTATCCCTTAATAGGAAATACTTTTCCTCGAGTGAGTCCTGTGTATCTACCGAGTACATCATGTTAAACATGCCCATTGTGATCAAACACCAAACTAATATAAATTAGATGATGATGATTATTATCATTGTTGTTGTTGTTATTATATATTATTATGCATGCTGAAAGGATCTACCTTCCAAGCTCGTTGAACCTCATAGAGTGCTTCGATTTCCAATTAAGTACCATATTCTATCATTTTCTGAGTGTGACAACAGGTTTTAAAATTGGATAACAAGTTCGCTTACTTTCCAATAAATAAATAAATAAAATGGATAACAAATTCCAGCTAAGAGCATTCTTAATGTCAGGGAAAAAACTCCTAATAAAAGTAAATAATTTTCATATTTGAGGAGGAAAAAAGTCATTTGGAGGCGGCAAAACCCCATTTGAGGGGCCAAATTTGGCCTCAAAGTTAGAGAATTTTCTCTCCAATTCTTGGTCCCACAAATATTATACAAACCAATAATATTTGGTCACGTGCCCAATTTTAATTTTATTGCCAACCAATTGTCAAATAGGAGTGAAAGTTTTGGATATTGTGGCAAATGAAAAATTAAATAGGGGAAAATTTATTGTCTATAGGTAACAAAATAAATGAGATTTTTTTTTTTTGAAGGAAAAATTTCACGTATACGTAAAATTCTAAAGTCATTTTAAAAATTTAAATGGTAACATAAAATCTACAACGGCCTCCAACGTCTTCACATACCCTTGAGTTATATTATAATGTATGGTAAAAAAAACTCAAAAACTTATAATCATATTTTCCTCCAAGTTTTTTCCCGTTTACATTATTTGGAAATGGGTTTTTCCCCCTAGTCTTTTCCATTTGAGTTGGCTTTTTAACCCCAACATTGGGAATGCTCTAAACTTACCTATCTACGGAGTATTATTTTATTATTTGTAGAATATATGAAAGAATTTCATTGTTTTTTCAAAAAAACATCGCTTCAAACTAGTAGTTTTATGACAGTTTTGGGAGGTGTCGTAATGTTTCCTCCAGACCTTTGAAAAATGCTTTAAAAAAATTTATGTGAAAATTTATTAAGAACTCAAGTTAAATAATGCATCTTTGTTTCAACCCTTTTTCTCTCTAATTGTATAACTTGTCCCAAAATTTCCTTGCATCTTCTTTCCATCGTGACAGAAATGTTTGAAAAGTAGGTACATGTTATCCAAATCCACGTCCCTCCCCACGGCCCAACCAAAAGAAAAAATAAAAATAGTTTCAGGCATCAAATTATCTTATTGGAAAATTCCTTTTTTCCCCTTCTTCTTCTTCTTCTTCTTCAATCACACTCATCATCGTAATTTAGTCATTATTCTTTGTTCGTTTCTTGCTTTTTTTTGCTTAGAAAAATTGCAGGCTAATCTTATTAATTTTCACATTTTTTCTTGAAATAAAAGAAATATTAAGTAAAGTTGACTGGTAGCGATTTGTATAATACACATGTGTTTCACGAGATGTATGAATATAATTTGCGACTAGACTTAACAAATAAGCTTGTGAGTTAAAAGCTCCACAAGCTGGCTTGCAGCTCACTAAGATGCGAGCCCTAGCCCAAACAGCCATTGAATATGTTGAGCCAACTTGAGGCAAGCTCAAGCACAAATGGGCTACTGGTGAGTTGTTGTGGCTCGCGCTCGGCTCTCAGAAACCCGAGCCGAAACACATTTTTAACTAGACAAACCAAGTCTCAGCTCGCTGAGCCATATTGCCATGTTCTATTTGTGGCCAAATTCAAGTTTTTAATTAAAATAAAAAAGGAGGGGAAGGCTAACATGGGAATCACGAAAAATTAAATAAAGAAAAAACATGTGAAAGACTTCACTTCCAAACGTGTCAACATAAAAAGTGCAGCCATGCGTTGTATTTGTTTTTGAGTGGTTAGAGAGAGAGAAAGCTAGAGAGAAGTTGTGCGCACAGGTTTTGCGACGTACTTTAAGCGCTCTAGTTTTATATAAGAAGAGAGTCGTAGAATAAAGAAAATTTATAATTGTAAAGAATTTCTTTATCAATAAAATGTCTCTTCCTGTGGTTGTCGGTAGTTTACTGAGTCACGTTAAATTGGTGTTTTTTCCTCTTTTGTGCTAGTTTTGTTATTTATTTCCGCTGTGTTGTTAACTGAATTAAAAAGGGGAAAACTGATATATTTCCTAACAGCGGTATCAGAGCTTAAGGTTTAAATTTCGGGATAATATTGGGGACGATGTTTGTACCTAAGTTTGAGGTGGAGTTGTTCGATGGCAAAAACAACTCAATATTTGGCGTAGTACTGCTGAAGATCTTTTCGTACAACAGGGGCTTTACAAGGCGTTGAAGGATAAGAGGCCAGATGATATGAATGATTTTGATTGGGAAGAGTTGCAGGTAAAGACAGTTAGTACCATCAGATTGTCTCTTGCTCCTGAAGTAAAGTATAGTGTTTTGAACGAGAAGTCACCTTCAAAATTATGGAATACATTAGAAGAGTTGTATATGTCAAAATCCCTAACTAATAAGTTATACCTGAAGAAGCAGTTATATGAGTTGAAAATGGATGAGAGAATGGATATTAGGGATCACTTGAATAAATTCAATAAGTGTGTTGTAGACTTGTTGAATGTTGATGTGAATATTGAGGATGAAGATAAGGCAATAATTTTATTGTCTTCCTTCGCTAAGTCATATAAGACACTGGTGACTACGCTACTAGTTGGCAGTGAACGATGTTTCGACTGCTTTGTTAGAGACAGCTAACATAAAGAAGCCAATTGAAGTTGAAGACAGTAATAGAATTCTTATGGTATCATCTGAGGAAAGTCGTGACAGAGGTGAGTTGCGAGGAAGAAATCATAGTCAAAGGGGTCGCTCTCGTTCTCAATCTCAACCAAGGGAGGATGTGGAGTGTTATTACTGCCACAAGAAGGGTCACATTAGAAGATATTGCGACGAGTTGAAAAAACATCTGGAAACGAAGAGAAAAGGGTAAAGAGGCAACAGTGACTGAAGATTCTTTGAATATGGTGGGCATGACTTTTACAGTGATGTTACATGCGTAGCTAATTATGAGAGTCCACGTAATGCTTGG
>CAVNYN010274435.1:0-15830 GCA_963692815.1 Nyctanthes arbor-tristis
AATTCCTAGAAATTCTGTTCTCGGGTCAGCCTGACCACTTTCACAAAACACATCATAAAAACTCCTACCGACCTCCAAATTGTGTCATTCCAATTTTGGATGATAGATAACTCATAAAGGATCATTTTCCAAGTTGTACTTTGTTAAAATTCAACTTATTCTATCAGTTATGGCTTTCTAAAAGGGAAATGGCAGAACCTTCATGCACCATAATTCCAATTTTCATCTCTAAACATAATTTCTTATCATTTAAACCAATAAAACTACATCAAAATCAACTAATCAATTCTATAAAATTCCTTAACCCTTGGAGAAAACTAAACCTTAAAATTTATATGAAATCAAGGCTTGAAAAGTGAAAATTACTTACATATCATACTTGCTCCTTCTTCTTCTTCCATTCCTCCACTTTCCAACTTCAATTTTTCCAAAGAAATTCCTCCTCTTGTTTGATCCTCCAGCCCCCCTCTCGGTCTCTTCCTCTCGTCCCTCTCAGCCCTCTCTCTCGTTCTCCTTTTGTTTTGTTTTTTTTTTTTTTTTTGTATGTATCAATTGGCCCAAATTCAAGAATTGTCTAGATATTTAGGGAATTTTGCACCTAAAGTCTTTTAACTTCTTGGTTTACTTTATTTAAACTACCAAACTTATAATATGATTCTATATGATCCATCTTATTTAATAGGTTAATGGTAACCTCAAAAATTAAATGAATGCATTTTAATCAAAATTTGACCTTGACTTCATTATTCCGTCTTTGACTTCGGTCCGTAAGATTGGGATGTCACATTATGGATATTGATAAATCTCTATTTCCTGAAGTAACTGACATAATATCACCTCTTTTCAATCTCTCAAAAACAAAAATAAGTCTACTTTTTTTTTTTTATAATTTTTATTTTGATTATTTTTTTGATTATTTTTTATTATAAAAATAAGTCTACTTTTATTAGGCATTTGAATGTTGAAAACAAAGCCCAAAATTAAAATTTCATAACACAATGTTCATATTTTTCCTAACATAAAATCTTACCCATTCTAGAAGCATATTAAATGCTCCTTGAAGAAATTATTTATTACAAAAATCCTACCCAGTAATAGTATTTTTAATACTATGTTTATTTTATATTGAATGCAGTAGATGATTTTAAATTGAAAATTTAACTAATAGCAATTTGTTATGAAGACAGGGCTCACATCATATTTTTTCCCGTTAAATTGCATAAAATACAAAATTGAAACACGAAAAGAACATTCTTAATTAATTACACAACCATATTGCAATAGTTTAATGTCAAATATTATATACTGATACAGAAGCAAGCGAATGTGAAACCATGAGAAACACACATTCATAGAAATGAAGTACAAATTTTTTTTTTTTTGAAGTTCAAGCACAGAATAAAAATAGAATGCAATAATTTAATTTAGTAACTCAAACAATCTCGACTGCAACGAGATTGGTATCAAAAAATATGCTCCATGCACGTATGTACGTCATACATTATTCCCCCTTGGGTTGTTATTGGTAGAATTATCTGCCTGCAAGAATGGTAGACCAATCAGATATTGACGGATGAACAATACATTTTGCATCTTCGAAAATAAATTTATGTCCTAGAAGAATATAATTACTCAAATTTGAAGTCGTCTTAGGCTTAGATAGAATCTCAGAAAGGCAGCTATGTGTATAGATGAAAATGCATTAAATAAATACCTGTGAACGTTTCATTTACAAGTGATCATTCAACTTTGATCCGGAGGATAAACTGAAAGCTTAAATTCCATGCTTCTGTTGCTCTGCTTGTCTTTCATTGTGTTCTTAT
Organism: Nyctanthes arbor-tristis; assembly: GCA_963692815.1. Classification (NCBI taxonomy): domain Eukaryota; kingdom Viridiplantae; phylum Streptophyta; class Magnoliopsida; order Lamiales; family Oleaceae; genus Nyctanthes; species Nyctanthes arbor-tristis. Next base: position 1,824 of record CAVNYN010274435.1, read on the forward strand.
GCTGCTGAATTTTCTTGGCAGAAGCCACTGCTGATTTGGTGGTACGGTGAAGGTCAATTACCTGGAGGTCTATAATATCTGCAAAGCCGAATGGGATTGCTTCAAGTTCGGGACAGTGTTTAAGATAAAGAGACCTGAGTCTTGGAAAGTGATGAGCAGAAGCATGCCATGAAACTAAATTGACCCCATCAATGTACAAGAAGTTCAGAATGGGAAAACCTCCATCCTCTGTCTGCCAGTACTTGCCCTTGAATGCATTGTCTTTCAACTTGAGGATCTCAAGGCTATCCAACATTCCAATAGTAGACATGTGCTTCCAATCAAGATGAGTGCTTGCCAGTGTTAGCTTAGCTAGATTTGGGGGAAATTGGCAGTTTTGAGGAAACCTATCTATATTCAGGTTGTTGTCGCATACATCATTCAATAGCTTTAAATTTTCAAGAGAAGCCAATTTTCCCACACTATCGAATGAGTTAAAAAGTTTAGAAAGTCGACCACGAATACCCAATTTCTTAAGGTAAGGAACCCTAACAAAGACATCTTGTGAACAGCTTTCTGGTGATATTGTAGAAAGTGTTGTTAGGTTTCCCAAAGTATCTGTATTATTCACACTCTTTCTCGGATTGGGGTCCGGCAGAGATGCTGAAGTATTGGAATTTGTTTTTATATGCCTCAGTCTGGACATCTTCCATACATTTGCTTTGATTTCTAGGGTGCTTGATGATGTCTCAATTATAAGAGTTTGCAGGTTCCAAAGACTAGAAAGGTTTGCAGGAAGACTCTTAAAACAACATGAGAGAACGAGGTACCTCAAATGAATTAGTCGAGTTAGCTCATTAGGAAGACGAGTGTAGCGCATAGATTTACTATCCAAGACCCGAAGCAGTTTAAATTCTCTAGGGATGGTGGATATGTGGGAAAGAGGCAATTCAAAATCTTCCGTTGAGAAACACAAGAAAGAGCGAACATATCGGCCTACTGGTTTTGAAGAGATATAGCTCAACAAGTTGGAATGAGTGCAAAGTCGACGATACCTTTCCAACTCAGGGTTGGATGTTTTGGACAGATTAATCTCTTGGAAAAATTTTTCCTCTGCAGCTTGATTCCTGCAGAACAAATGTAGCATATCATGAACATGACATGTTTTAATTTTTCCATTTGACCTCCACTCTCCAATCATGACCAAATTCCTATTGATAAGATCCTCCAAATACTCCTCCGCTGTATCCTCCAAGCTTATTCCCTGAATTTCTTCTATGAAACCTTCTGCAATCCATAAGCGAACCAATTTCCAAACTGGAATTTGGAAGTCTTCTGGAAACATCCCAAAATAAAGAAAGCATGCTTTTATATGATAAGGCAAGTGATTGAAACTCATCTTGATAAAATTCTCCATGGTTTTCTCCCGGTCATGGACTACATACGCACGGACATTTCCTGCAACCTTTTTCCACCAATGACTTTTATTTCCATTATCTCGTAAAATTCCTCCAATTACCACTAATGCTAGAGGTAATCCCTTACAGGCATCCACAATCTGCATTCCATGAGTTTCGAAATCCCTAGGGCATTCCTTTGAACCGAGGGCCTTCCATTTGAGTAGCTCCCAACTTTCATCATTATTTAGAAAACGCAAACTATGGGGTTCGACATTGTTGTTGGCATGCCTAGCCACATGCATCATGCGAGTTGTTAGTAAGATCCTACTGTGCTTCTTGTTGTTAGGAAAAGCAACCTTCAGATCATCCCATGCCTCTTTAGACCACACATCATCTAAGACAATTATATACTTCTCTTTCTCCAAAACTTTGCAAAGTTCTCCGGCTAATGCTTCGTCATCCATGTTATACAAGTTATCACTCACAGTAGAAAACTGTCTTAGAATATTGAGGAAAACATCCTTTCTACTATATTCTTGGGAAACGTAAACCCATGCACGACTGTAGAACTCATATTCAATAGAAGGATCACGATATATCATTTTAGCTAATGTTGTCTTACCAATACCCGGCATACCAACAATCGATATTGCTTCTAATTCTTCAGATTCTCCCTTGACAAGATTAATTATTTTTTCTGCCTCATCTTTAAAGCCCACCACATTGTTTTCCTCTACAACAGGAGACTGTATTACAAATAAAACACTCGTATCAGAAAAAAATCAAAACAAAATGCTTGGTCAGCTTGTATTCCTTCAATTCAGTTCTCAAATTTACTAAATTACATAAATTATATTATTATATAATTCCTCATTTGAACATATTTAAACATTCACAAGCCATAATTGTTATATTCTCAAAACATGAAGGGAAATTAAAACTATAGTATAGCCTAGTGGCATTAAAGTGGGTTTTCCACACCTTAGGTTAAGGATTCAATTCCCTTTCCCACGTATCCTTTGTAATATTCAAATTCAAAATTTCCTTTGTAATATTCAAAACTAAAATAGTATAAATCCCCACTAAACTTTTGACACGTTGCTATTTATTGAAAATGATCTAGTTAGCATCGTATGGCACCAGCCGCATCAAAGGGTTTGACTTGGATAATTTTTTAAATTCTCCCCAAACAAATGGATAGAAAATGACGAGTTTTCAAACTAGGTTGCAAAAATCAAGGGGGTTTGAATTAGGGGTAAACCATCCGCCCCGACAACCCTAAACTTTTTCTCAATAAAGCCTCTATGGGGTTTTTGAACATTATATATAACCTCCATGGCTCTTTCCATTGCTACCTCCCCTCTTGCCTTTCGTCGCACCACCACCGCTCCTATTGTTGAAACCTATACCATCTTTTCTAACATTTTTGGGTCATTTCCAACCCGAAACTCTATTCCCCCCCTATATATAAAATAGAGATTTACAATCTCTATTTATTTTAACCTTCTCCAATCCATAATCTCCAAGTTTTATCCAAATCTCTACATTTCCTATTTGACTCAATTTACAACTATTTAACATTACAAATTGAAAAATTAAATATCAAATACAATTAAACAAACAATTGAATTATTAATAGACGCTCTTCCGATCTCTCAATTAGTCAAGCTTAATTAAATGAGATATTTGGTCAATTTTTTGAAATTAAAGCATTTATTTTGACATCGTCTGAATGCAAGACGTACAGGACATTTAAAGACACAAACTTTGTTTCCATTTTTCATTCCAAATAGGACCACTCTATTAAATACACATGAAATAAAAAAAATTTATTGTAATCAACAAACTAGATAATAAATACGAGATAACTCAAATTATATTAGGTAATAAAAAAATGGTGACAAATAAAATATAAGAACTAAAATGAACAAAAAATATAAAAACTACGAACGTGCTTAAAAATAAGAAAAATGTTGGCACTAGCTTGCAATTTACAGAAGGGCATTTCCGTAAATTGCAAGGATCTCCAAATTGGATCTCTATTTCAACAGCAAAAATGTCAAAAAGGAAAAATGAAGGCATGATTTCGAACCAAAAAAAACCATGCTTTCTATCCTAATTAATTTACCTGCTCAACAAAGCAAATCAGTTATGCCATTTTCGCAAGTTCTTCACATGTTAATAAATAGGTACAAATTTTACCTGTCTGTTTTTTACGTTTCCGGCAGTTGCCTCCGCTTCTTGCTGGAACAAAAATCCATCACACTTAATAATATTCTCATCTATCCGCTTCATCTTGGCCCTGATTGACTCGATCTCTTGTGCTATATTTATTTTCTGGTTGGTATGTTTGATTTTATGAAAAGTTTTCTGTGAGCTACTCCTAGCGTCATGAACCGCTGCCTGAGTAATATATATGTCCAAAGCGTCTTCCGCTTCATACACGACGTCTCTGATTTGGTTCACTATTTCTTTTAGGGCTTCATTCTTGTTCCTTCTTTTCGCAGCCTCCTTGAGAAAGGCTCGGAACATTTTAAGATCATTATTTAGCAAGCCCACCTGATCCTTGAGCTCATGAATCAGATGGGCATTGTATGAAAACAGCTCCTTGAGGTTCTGAAGCAGGAACTCCACGGCAGCCTCCGCCATATTTATCGTCTGTAGTCGAGAACTCGATGAGCGTTGCAGCAAGAAAATCACAAATCAATTGTAGGCTCAGTTATGAAATCGCATTATTCATTCATTACCCTTTCTAGGCATATTATTTATAATGGTAACATTGATGAATTAATTAATCAACATGCCTTAAAAGTCAAATATATGCTTTTACATTTAGGGTGTGTTTGGAACAAATACGTGTGAATGTGATTAGTTTGACTACATATTATTTATTTAACTACATATTACGTTTATGCTCGGTTTCAAAATCACTTTTAAAGTCTATGAAAATTGGTCATGAAAACACTATTCGTGTTTTCCTTAGGAAAAATCTTCCGTACGTAAAACATGAAGGGGTGAGGCTTTACTTGTCACCTAAAATTTTCTTATTTTATTTCTTGCATTTTCTTCATTTTACAATATAACACCCATTTGTTACAAATGTTACGCCATAATTTTGGGTATGCAATTACAAGTTGAAAGCAAATTGCAGCCTTCTTTATTAAAATTATTAGCCAGCCTTTTATTTTGGGCATGCACAAATTAAAATTGTGAGTTTTTTTTTTTTTTTGAAAGAGAAAAGCTTATTTTCATTACTATAATGATCCATCTTTGCCCTTAATGAATTAACCACTAAAAATACCTAGGTACCAAACTTCAAGAGGAAAATGAGTTAATCAACTTTTTTGGCATAATATTCAAGGTATTCACAAAATTCTAATGGACACAATTTACATAGTTGAGTAATGGACATAGTTTAAATAGTTGTACACATTTCAATATTAATCATGCTTTGATCATTCGTATAGTATTAATTCCAAATCATTAATTATACTTAAGGTCTAAAATGTAAAAATACTATAAAATTAAATGTTTCAACCACATTACGTAACAATTCTTAATTCGTGTGAAAATATCTACTGTCACGGAGGAGGTAAGAATTATCAAGTAATTTTTTACTAGTTTATTATTTTAATGGAAAGTAATGTTTCTTTATTATAATAAACTTTACATAATTAAAATCTATGTGTTTGAAAATTATATTACTTAACAAGAAAAAAGTTTGCTTCAAAAACATATATACAAATGAACTTATTTTAAAAGATACATAATAAATAAATAAGACAAAAGATGGGAGAGACGAGGGTGGAGAAGTGTATAATGTAGGCATAATAGTCAAATATATGGATTAGAGAAATAAGGAAAGTTGTCAGTCTTTTTTTTGAGACTTGTACAACTGCTCTTTCCTCCCATTTTCGTCTTCCTTCCTTTCTCGGTAAAACACCACCGTTTTTGTAGAAAGCTTCAACTGAAAAAAACAAAAAATAAAAAATTCTGAAAAAGATAGGTATACACGTGCATACCCATGCATCCCCGTGGCTCCGCCAATTTACAAGCTGCCAGACTTGAACAGATCAAGGGAACGAACAAAAAGTAAAAAAATATTACAGCAGGTCCGATTCTCTAGTAAAATGGGAGAGTTTAAAATCAGATGGTGACGGGTCTGCAGCCTATCCCACCTACCCGCGGCCGTAGATTTGCTAATTTTTTTCTTCCCGCGTTTTAAAAATAAGAAGACTGCTTCTTCTTGCAAAATCAGAATATCAGATGGTGACGGGGCTGCAACCTATTCCCACCTACCTGCCCGTCTATTTGATCTGTTATACGATATCATTTTGTTAGTTTAATTTTTTATAAAAAGTCAAAAAATAAAAGTAAAAGTCAAGCCGTAATTTTTTACTTTTTACAAAAAGCAACCAATAAAATTATGACACGTAATAGATTATAATCCAACAAATAATCTAAATTCCAAACAAACACTTTGATAGTTCATAATCGCAAATTCTTTCATGATTATTTAGCTTTGAATTTTTGAATTATTAGAGGATCTGAGATCGTAAGATCATATAAAATAAATAATTAAAAATTACTTTTAAAGCTAAAAATATTTAAATATTCAAAAATACCATAGATCCTGTACCGATCCAAAATTTAGTCTTGCTCTAGTTCTTTCTTGGTGCAAACAAAGTTATTTTATTGAGAGAAAACATGCAGTTGAAAAAAAGAACCATCGAAGATAACTGAAAGAATCAAAATCATACAACTCATTGTCACGCCACCCTATAATTCCCCAGTTAGTCTCCGGCTTGATTTTCTTTGACATGATTTTCTGTTTACTTTTTCATATAATACGAACTTGAAGGACTTCATTGCCATTTTCTTGCTGCTCCTCCAGTATTTTGATTGCTGAAGTTTCAACCGTACTGCCGCAGTACTGCACTTTGAGCAATCTAAGAGTCACAATTTCGCCAATATCTTCAGGAATCTCTTCAAGATCGTAGCATTCTTTGAAGACTAGATGCTCAAGTGTGGGAAAGTTATCACTATTAGCTATCCAATGGTGCAGATCAAGGAATTCAAGCAGCAGAAATTTCAAGCTGACAAATTCTCCTTCATTTGGCTCCCACTTTTCTCCTGAAAACGCGTCCCTTTTCAACCTAAGCACTTCTAGATTGAACAGCGAACCAATGGCAGTCATTTCTTCCCAAGGAAGTTTGCAACCACGTAAAGTTAACTTCTTGAGTGAAGTTGGAAAAATGAATATGTTATGATGCAGACAATGACCGAAAAAGAAGCATTTCAGTGTCTCCATCTTTTGTAGTTGGCTGAGATTATTTAGAAAACAGCGTTCCCAATTCACGCGTTTGCTAGTGTAGTATGAAATTCCGAGTTTCTTTACATTTGGGATTCTTTTGATTACCTCTCCCGTGCACCGGAAATTTCTTATGCTGGATAGTGTCTGTAGGTCTTCAAGAACAACAACAGAGTTTTCTGTAGGGGGAGGATCAGAAAGAATCACTATTCCGCTCAACTCAACATGTCTTAATCGCACCATTTTCCATATTTCTGGTGGTAGTTGTACTGAGACATCATAAAGAATCAAACTTTGTAGATTCCGAAGTTTGTGTATTGATCCAATAGGCCATCTCGGATCACATCTTCCACTAAGGTACCGCAAATTAACTTGTTGTATTACTCCATTTGGCAAGCTAATGGCGTACGTAAGGCCGTTATGCAGTACGTGAAGCAGCCTCTTATTCACAAGCTCTTGAAGATCAAAAAGCCCATCGACAAATAAATGAGAGTGTTGTGTGTTTGGTGGATCTGTGCAGTGATAATAAAGGATCTCTCCGTGTCTGTGAAAGCTTACCCGGCGGGCATCAATGGCCCTTAGAACATCGTGGCAGTTCTCGTCATTAGTGACATGAAGAAAGTTGGCTCTTTGAGCTTCCCTCATGCATAGATCACGTAAGAGATCGTGAATCTTGCATACCTTCAGTTTGCCGTCATAGCTACACTCGTCAGTTAGAACAAGATTTCTACCAATAAGATCCGACAAACATTCATATGTAGCATCTTCAAAACTCGTAGATTCTGCTGGTTGTAGAATTTCCTCGGCAACCCATAACTTGACAAGCATGGGGACACGGATATGAAAGTCTTCAGGAAAAATTCCCATATAGAGGAAACACTCCTTCAAGTGATGAGGCAAATTGTTATAACTTAAGGATAATATATGTGAGATTTGATCATCACTTGAAGCTATCGAATTTAGATTTTCTGCGACATTTGCCCAATAGTACTTGGTTTTGCTTGCCTTGGAGAGGAGTCCTCCAATCACGACAATTGCAAGCGGAAGTCCTCCAGAGTTCTTTACAATATTCCTCCCAATAACCTCTAGTTCATGAGGGCAACAATCTTTTCCGAAAACTTTTTGATGAAACAAGTTCCAACCATCATCGTCCTTAAGAAAATTCATGCGATGAAGAAAAGAGTACCGGGCACAATTAGCCACGTCTTCTTGCCTAGAAGTCAACACGACTCGACTTTTGTTCTTGTCATCTGGAAATAAGCTCTTCACATCATCCCAAACCTTGATATCCCACACATCATCCATTACAATAAGATATATGTGATTCTTGATCTTCTGATAAAATTGTAGGCTGGTACTAGACTTCTTGTTCATGCTCTCTTCACAGTGCTTTTTATCATTGTCGGATATAGAGTCTAGAAGGCCTTGAAGGATTTCTGGCTTGTCATAACCTTGCTTGCCATAATCTTGAGTTATTCTCGCCCAAGCACGAACGTCAAAGTGATTCACAATGAACTTGTCATAATAAAGTCTTTTGGCAATAGTCGTCTTACCAATTCCGCTCATCCCAATAATGGGAAATGTTTCAAGATTTGCCGAACTTCCAACAAGTTGCTTCTTGATCTCATTCAAGTCAGAATCATCAAGACCTACCAAATCACCCTCAACGATGGAATCTCGCAAGACAATCTCCTTAACCTTTTTTGCCTCTTGCTTAAAGGAATCGAATTCTTCCATTACTTTCTCTAAGTTTTTGAAGCTCTCATCTCTATCACTTGCTGCAATCTGGGAATCAATCACAGACTCTGCTTGGGTTCAAATTGAAATCAAGAATAAGATAGAAAAGGTTGCAGCAAGTGAGTATGTAATCAGCGCCAAGAACACGGAATTTAATCAAGTACTGTTGACAAGTGATACTTCTAGCAAATTGCAGTTACTACAAGATTAATATAGGAGGAAAAAAAGTTAACGGAAAAAAATCATATTTTTTCATAATGTGCATGGGAAAAACTGGAGGTGGGAGGGGATGAATTCGACGCGTAACCTTTTTTAATTGGATGAAATAGGTTTGTAGAATGATACGGAAAAAGATAAATGACGGGCTAAATTATAGGATTTTGCACCTCAGATTTCCTGAGTTTGTGTGGACATTGTCCTCTAACAAGCAGCAATTGTTGACCATAACTGGTACATATCAAGAAAACTAGAGGAAAAAAATAAAACATTGCAGCATGGGTCTTTAAAATAAGCAGCTTTACATAGTAGTCCTTATGCTTTGAAGTATTTGTAACCCAGTCCTTCAGTTAGTGACAGTGGTTGTAATTACACAGGTTAGTTACATACTCTGTATTATTATACGTTCTGGGTAGGGTACTCGATTCATTTCCAAACAATGAAGAATCAGTAAAGTTCAAGCTTTTCTTCACATTTCTTCACTGCCCTTAGCAGCCGCATGACATAGGGTGAAAAGGGGCCCAACTATCCGCAGTGTATTTGCCGTTTCTTCTTGCTTAATGCCATAATCAAAGGGTAAACAAAGGGGTGCGCCTATCCTGCCTATTCAGGTTTATTGTCTACTAGTTGCATTTTGTTTGTTCACTCCAGTTTTGAAACAATCAAGACTGCTTCTTCCTTTCATCGAATTGCTTGTGCTGCTCGGGTCGGGCGCAAATATTTCGGGGGTGCTATGCGAAATTTTCATGGGGCCCTTTTTTAAAATTTTTTAAATTAAACACGATTTTAACGGTTTGAATTTTAAATATTTAACTTTCATATTAAGAAGGTAAGCAAAATAAGTGAACATTTTAGTAATATTCAAAGGAATTTTTATCTCAAAAGGTTTTAATATTTGTCAATTTGTAAGACATTTGATTATATATTATTATTATTTAAAAAGCACATATGCACTACTAAAACACTAAAAGTGTTATTTTCTTATAAAATTATACTACAAATTTAGTATTTTATATTTGAAATTTAATAAAACTTACAAGAATTGTAACTATTATTAAAAACAGAAAAAAATGAAAATTTAAATTGGCCTTTAAAAAATTAAAATCAATTTGTGGATACAAGGATATAAACTTTTCACCTATAACTAGATATGGAGGCTAGAATATACAACTTTACCACTATATTATAGAACAATTTATGCTGAAATTGTTTACATATTATTTTTATTCTATTTTCTGGACATGTTTCAAAAAACTCGACCTTAAACTTTTCGACATTTTTCAACTGAGGACTCTAACCGACTGCTTTGGTCGATTAGTATCAGGGTCAGCCTTGGTGCTGCTCCGTGCTCCATCTTTAATAACACGTGTATTCCAAGCAAAAGGGTCCAGTTAATTAATTATTGGGAGCTTTACATCCACATGTCTTCTCAAATTGGGTTTTCTTATGATGGTGAGGGTCTGCTAAATTGAGGAGATGAAAGAATCAAATTCCCCTCAACTTGACATGTCTTAATTATGCCATTATTATCCATGTCTGGTGGCAGTTGTACTTACACATCAAGATACAGAATCAAACATCTTAGATTCCATAGTTTTTGTATCGATCCAATAGTGCAAATCTGAGTTCATCACTAGGTCATGCTCAAACTCGGGATTATAACACATTGTGGTGGACTCTCTAAAACCATTTTATGTACACAGATGAAAATGTTATTTGCAGTTTGTTTTATGAATTTAGCATGCGGAACGTGATCTATGAGAACTTGCATCCCCTTTTAAATGACACAAAATGGACGTCGATATAAAAATTTTTAATGAGAGCAGTTTTTGCAATTCCACCAATCCCTATGACAGAAACAGCTTCAGGGCTAAAAGGGTTCCTAGTTAGTCTATAAATGATCTTCACATGTATTCCAAGCAAAAGGAAAACACATAAGTTGATACGATGGTCTAGTTAATTGATTATTGAGACCTTTACATCCACAACTCTAGTTCAACTGGTTTTTCTTCTTTCACTATTAGCTAATTTTGGTTTGCATTAAATTTCTGTTTTGTGAAAAATATGAACAAATGCACAAGTAGACTCCAAATTCTTTTGAAGGACAACCACACTCTTATCAGTACGGTCTCTTATATTCCTTCCTGAGCTTATTGCTGTTTTAACTACACGCAAATTCATAATTATGTTCAATGGCATATAGTTGGAAACCATTGCAGAAGCAACATGAAAGTCAGATGCTAAAAAGCAGAACATTTATCAAATTTTTACAAATTTATATCCTCAATTTAAAAAAAAAAAAAAATACCAAGGTGTCATGACAGGAAAGTTCTTATGATGGTGAGGTCTGCAATTTGAGGATCTGAAAGAATTGAAATTCCCCTCAACTAGTCCTATCTTAATTATGCCATCGTCAATTTGTCCAGTGGCAGTTGTACCGAGGCATCAAGACACAGAATCAAACATCTTTAGATCACATAGTTTCTGTACCGATCCAATAGTGCAAATCTGAGTTCATCACTCGGTCATGCTCAAACTTGGGATTATAGCACATTGAGGCGGACTCTCTAAAACCATTTTATGCACACACTTACAGCTGAAAATGTCCATTTGCAATTTGTTTTATGAATTTAGCATACTTTCTATAAAAACTTGCATGCTCTTAAATAAATGACACAAAAAGGACATCTATATAAACCTTTTTAATGACAGAAACAGCTTCAAGCTAAAGGATTCCTAGTTAGTCTATAAATGACCTTCTCCTAGTCTAAGCGGGTGTATTGAAGCATCAGACTGTAAAAAAAAAAAAAAAAAATCTTTTCTTTGGATCTTGTAACCGAATCTCCTCTTCAACCTTTATTGCCTCTCATTTGATGGAATCAAATTCTTCCATTCCCCATTCTCTCTGCTTCTCACTTACTGGAACTTACTAATATTATTAATCAATAAATATAAAAAATTAAGTCTGATCACCTATCAAAATCACAAACGTTAAACTTACCCAGCTTGAAGCATATGAAGCCCTCTTGAAGAACTTGTTAATTACCCAAATTCCACCTAGTAATCCTATGATTAACAGTATGTTTATTTTACATTGAATATACAACCTGGTTTCAAACTGAAAACACAAAACTGCTAGCTGACGTACCAAAAGAACAGACTCATGCAATCATAATTCATAATACAGTTTCAAAGTCAAACAGTCACAGAAGCAGCCAAATATTTAAGCAGGAGAAGCACAAATTCAATGAAATGAAGTACAAATTTTTCTGAAGTTCAAACAGAATAAAAATAGAGTGCATAGCTTATTTTACTAACTGATCAAACAATCGAATGCAAGGAGATTGGGATCTAGAAACCTTGCTTCTTGCATCATTAACTCATAATCCTTGCCTTCTTATTGGTAGAATTATCCTCCTGCAAGAACGGTAGAGCCAATTACATAAATATTAGTCTATTATGGATGAAGAATATATTATCCACTTCTTCAAAGCAGGAATGTAATTACGCAGATTGTAAGTTGTAGGCTAGACCGAAGTATTATCTGTGTTTGTATCAGAATTTTCATTACCTGTGAATCATCATCATCTGGAGGATAAACTGAGAGCTTAAAATTTATGACTCTGTTGCTCTGGTTTTCTTTCATTTCAACTTTACGCTGCTGAATTTTCCTGGCAGAAGCCGCTGCTGATTTGGTGGTACGGTGAAGGTCAATTATCCGAAGGCTTATTATATCTGCAATGCCGAAAGGGACTTCTTCGAGTCTAGGGCATTGTTTGAGATAAAGAGACCTGAGCCTTGGAAAGTGATGAGCAGAAGCATGCCATGAAACTAAATCGACCCTTTCAATGTACAAGAAGTTCAGGACGGGAAAACCTCCATCTTCTGCCTGCCAGTACTCCCCTTCGAATGCATTGTCTTTCAACTTGAGGATCTCAAGGCTTTCCAACATTCCAAGAGTACACATGTGTTTCCAATCAAGACGAGTGCTTGCCAGAGTTAGCTTAGTTAGCTTCGGGGGAAATTGGTACTTTTGGGGAAACTTAACTATTTTCCCTTTAGAAGCTGGCTCAAGGTATACATCATTCAATAGCTTTAAATTTTCTAGAGAACCCAGTTTTCCCACGCTCTCAAATGAGTTAAAAATTGTAGCAAGTGCACCACGAATACCCAATTTCTTCAGGTAAGGAACCCTAGCAAAGACATCTTTGGTACAACTTTGAGGTGATATTGTAGAAAGTGTCGTCAGGTTTCCATTTATCAAAGTATTTTCCGTATGGGTAGTAAGACGGGGGGCTGGCAATGATGCTGATGTATTAGTATTTGTTTTTAAATGCCTCAGTCTCATCATCTTCCATACATCTGCTTTGATTTCCAGGGTGCGTTGTGACGTCTCAACTATAAGAGTTTGGAGAGATCGGAAGAGCGTCGTGGAAAGGGCTGCAGGAAGAGTCTTAAAACGACATGAGAGGACGAGGTACCTCAAATGAATCAATTGAGGTAGGTCAAAAGGAAAACGAGGGTAATGGATAGCTCTGGCATCCAAGACCCGGAGCAACTTAAATTCTCCAAAAATGGAAGATAAATGGGGAAGGGGCAAGTCAAAATCTTCAGTGGAGAAACACATGAAAGAACGGATACGGTGGCTATTTTGTTTTGAAGAGAGATAACTCAAAACACGGGAATGTATGCAAAGGCGACGATACCTTTTCACCTCAGGGTTGGATGGATTGAACTGATGATTAATTTCCTGGAAAAAATTTTCTTGGCCAGCTTGGTGCCGGCAGAAAACAAGTAGCATGTCATGAACATGACATGTTTTGATTTTTCCATTTGACCTCCGATCTCCAACCATAACCAAATTTCTGTTGATAAGATCCTCCAAATACTCCTCTGCTCTATCCTCCAAGCTTATTCCCTGAATTTCTTGAATGAAACCTTCCGCAATCCATAGGCGAACCAGTTTCCAAACTGAAATTTGGAAGTCTTCTGGAAACATCCCAAAATAAAGAAAACACGCTTTCAAGTGATAAGGCAGGTGATTAAAACTCATCTTGATAAAATTCTCCATGGTTTTCTCTTGGTCGTTGACTACATATGCATCAACATTTCTAGCAACATTTTTCCACCAATGACTTTCATTGCCATTATCTCTTAAAATTCCTCCAATCACCACCAAGGCCAAAGGTAATCCTTTACATTCTTTCACAATATGCTTTCCATCCTCAACAAACTCCTCCGGGCATTCCTTCGAACCGAGTGCCTTCCAGTTGAGTAGCTCCCAACTTTCTTCGTCGTCTAGGAAACGCAAATTATGGGGTGCCACGTTGCTGTTGGCATGTCTAGCCACTTTCACCATGAGAT
>CAVNYN010274437.1:0-10181 GCA_963692815.1 Nyctanthes arbor-tristis
CTGTGGCAAATTACCATGAAAACTGAAGCTTCTAAATGGTGAGTGCTTCATCAAACCCTTCACTTTCCAACTTCTGATCAAGTATCCCTGTTGAGTAAAAATCTTGTTATCTTCCAAGAGATTACACGTTTTTAACGTTATTGCCTGTAATGTGAAGGCATAGCTTTGTGTGCATACAATTTTGTATGAAATCTGACAGTGTAATATTTTGCACTTCAAGGCTCTCCAATGGGACATGAAGGGCAGCCAAGTGCATCATTAGCTGAAGCCAGGAAACAAGACATCAATCACTTAATCAAACTGTTTCCATGCACGTGAGCATTAGGCAAGTTAGTGAGATATCTGTAAACCTTTATCGAGTGTTATTAGTATCGTGGCCATTGTCACAAAGCAGTGCCTCATACATAGAAGAAAAAGACTACTGAAGCAAGAAAAAGATGTACTGAGTGTAGAGATGTATAATTATTTCCACTCACAATTGCTAGCTATATAAAATAATTAAACTTGACCAGAAAACTGAAACTTAGTATAGGAGTGAAGTTTGAGAAGATAACAACAGTAGAGAAGAAGACAAGAGCACGAGTGCATATCATTCATTCACCAGAGACAGGCAAAAAATTCTTTCACGAGTGCATATCATTCATTCACCCAAGACGGGCAAAAAATTCTTTCTTATCAAATTCTAATAAAATAATATAAGCTTCCGTGCGGCTGAGTTTCTAGAAATATGTTGTGAGAAGAAACTGGGCTCACATGATCAATTTTTTTCCTCCGTAAATTACACTAAAAATTCGAAATTTTAACACCGGCAGAACATCCTTACACGACCATAATACAATTTCAGTGCCAAACACACTAATAAATGAGCAAGGGGATGTGAAAGCAGGAGATATACACATTCAGAAAAATGAAATACATGTTTTACTGAAGTTCAAAGACAGGATAATAGCAGACTGCAATAATTTATTTAGTTCGATAGTTTACTCATCATCCTTGTTGTCATCCGTACTATTATCCAAATCAGTAAAATAGTAAAATATAAAGGCCGCCAGGTTTTCTGTTCTTCTTAGATGGGAATTATTTATGAACGGTGCAAGAGGAAAATCACAAGAAAGTGTTAAGATTTCAGCAAGTCAACTGATGAGCTTTCACTCGTCAATGGCATGGCAGCGACGGGGAATCTTTAGGAAAGTCAAATGGAAGTTCCGCTGATAGTTCCCCACATACAAGAGGTCCACACGGTTGTTATTATCGTCGACATACAAACCAGTCACAGGGATAGGGGCCCACCTACAAACCTTTCGTTTGCACGAGTCACTATTTTATCCGGCCCGTTTATTTACAAAATAATTTTAAAAGTAGAAACCATAAAATGGGACTACTTTTGTGATTGGGCAGATCAGAAATGGCGTATGCTGCTCTTCTTTCTCTTTCTCTAATTCTGGAACAAACTTTGAATCGTGATCATTCCTACCTGATTCTTGATGAGAAACAAAAACTTGAATCCCTCCTTAGACAAGTTAGTTCATTGCAAAAACTACTTGAAAATTCCTCACCAAATACCATCGTAACAATGGAGAGTTGGGAGAAAGAAATTATAGATGCAGTACATCTAGCTGAAGATATCGTTGAATCTCACATCGTGAAGCGACTCCTCACAAGAGTACCGGAAAGTCATCTGGATGAGAGCTTCGCATACTTTGGCGAAAACATTAAGAAGGTTGTTGAAGACATTGGTGCTTCAAAGATTCGAACGACAGAGATTGTGGAGGATGACAGAGCCATGCGAGATAAGCAGCAGCCAAGTTCGACTACAGTACCTCTTGAATCACCGAAACGTGGTGAGAGTACTCCGGTGGGTCTTGATGATGATTTGTTGGGGATCAAGGCTCGACTATGTGGAGGCCCGCAAGATACACTAACAATTACACTTGTTGGCATGGGCAGAATTGGTTAGACCACACTTGCTCAAAATGTTTATGATGATGAGTATGTTAAACATCATTTTGACAATTGTGCTTGGACCACAGTATCTCAGGACTATAGCTTGCAAAACATTTTAGAAAAAATTCTACAAGACCTTGTAGGTTATGTATGGGCCCATGGATGGAGAAGAAAATGAGAAAATGGAAGCAGAAACTAAAGAATTTGTCTATAAAAATCTCAAGGGCAAATGCAGAAATTAGCCCAAAATGAAAGCTACTTGCATTAATAATGCAAATAGCTACTTGCATAAATAATCCAAACAGCTGACTTAGAAGCCATAAACAAAGACTACTTTGTTTTTGGAGAGATTAGAAATGGCGTATGCTGCCCTTCTTTCCCTTTCTCAAATTCTGGAACAAACTTTAAATCATGATTATTTGTATTTGATTCTTGATGAGAAACAAAAACTTGAATCCCTTCTCAAACAAGTTAGTTCATTGCAAGAACAACTTGAAAATTCCTCACCAAAAGCCAGTGAAAAAATGGAGAGTTTGGAGAAGGAAATTATTGATTCAGCATATAAAGCTGAAGATATCGTTGAATCTCACATCATGAAGCGACTTATCTCAGAAGCACCTACAAGTCAACGGGGTGAGAGCTTCACAACCTTTAGTGAAAAAATTGAGAAGGTTGTGGAAGATATTGATGCTGCGAAGAATCGAATGGCAAAGATTCTAGAGGATGATAGAGTCATACTTCATCAGCAACAGCTGAGGACTTCGATATCTATTGACTCATCAAAAAATGGTCCAAGTAGTATTATGGTTGGTCTTGATGATCATCTGTTGAAGAATATCAACACTCAACTATGTGGAGGTTCGTCAGATCTACAAACTATCGCATTTGTTGGCATGGGCGGAATTGGTAAGACCACACTTGCTCACAATATTTATGATCATGAGTATGTTAAAGGTTATTTTGACTGTTGTGCTTGGATCACATTATCTCAAGATTATAGCTTGCAAAAAATTTTACTAGCCCTTGTGGGTTATATAACCATAACCAGTAGTAATATGGAGGGACAGGAAAATGAGAAAATGAGAAAGAAATTTGAGACTTTGAAAGAAACTGTGTACAAAAGTCTCAAGAGCAAGAGATATCTTATTGTGATGGATGATGTGTGGGAGACTAAATTCTGGGACGAGTTGAAGCGTTTGCTTCCAAATGACAAGAACGGAAGTCGAATTATGATAACCACAAGGCTAGAGAATGAGGTGGTTTGTTTCAAGCCTAATATTTGGGTTCATCACATAGATCTTCTAAATGAGGATTGCTGCTGGCAATTATTTTGTCAAAAGGTGTTTGGTGAGTCTTCTTGCCCTCCGGAATTGGAGAAAATTGGGAGAATGATTGTCCAACACTGCGGGGGACTTCCACTTGCAGTTGTAGTGATTGGGGGACTTATCTCAAATGTCACCCGAACACTAGATGACTGGATAAACTTCGAAGAAAATCTAAAAGATGCACTGTCGGCTTCAAATGATGAGCATTACTCAAAGATTTGGTCTTTAAGTTATCGGAATCTACCTCATTATTTGAAAGGATGTTTCCTCTATATGGGAGTTTTCCCTGAAGATTTTAACATCCGTGCTTCGACACTAATTAAGTTATGGATTGCTGAGGGATTCGTTAAACCCGTGAGATCAAAATGCTTGGAAGAAATAGCAGAAGGGTACTTGGAGGATCTTACTAAAAGAAGTCTTCTTTTGGTATCTGAATGGAGTTCCACTGGAAAACTTAAAACATGTAAGATTCATGATCTATTGAGGGAGTTTTGTGTGAAAGAAGCAAAAAGGGTGATGGTTCTTCATGTTAACGGTAAAGGTCCCAATGGTATTCCCCAGGGCATTTGTGTGCGCCGCTCAAGTATTGTTCAAGAAATAAAACATTCTTGGAATCGCAGTGAAATATCAACTCCACTAGCACGGTCTCTTTTTGAGTTCAAAGGTTCTGCATATACTTATCCTGATTTCCTCAGAATATTGCATACCCACTACTCATATTCTTTATCATATGAGATACCTAGACTAGTTAATTTGCGCTACATTTTTACATGTTATGGCAATCAATATCCTCCGTCACTATACAAATGTCAAAATCTGAAAACTATAATTCTTCAAGCTCCATCTTCTTTTCATGAAATTAGTGTAGAGCCAGAGTTTTGGAAGATGGCCCAATTAATTCACATCCAATTGGAAGCCTCCTTAAATCTTCCAGCTCCTCCCAGTGCAGAAAGTTCTATGATTGTTCTCAAAAACCTCCGCACACTCTCCATAGTAAAAAATTTCAGATGTACAGAGGCGGTCGTCCTAAGAATTCCAAATGTGAATAAATTGGGAATCTATTATGCAGATGAACCAACCAAATGGGGAAATTTCTATCTTCAAAATCTTGTTTCTCTGCAGAAACTTGAAACATTAAAATGCTTATTTGAGTCTCCATCACCATCTTTCCTAAAAAATGTTACCTTCCCAACATCCCTCAAAAAATTGACTCTCATTGGAGGTGAACTTTGTTGGGAAGATATGAAGATTGTCGGTTCATTGCCTAATCTTCAAGTGCTGAAACTCAAAGACAACGCCTTCAGTGGCCCAAATTGGGAAACAAAGAAAGGGAGATTTGCACAACTAGAATTTCTGCTACTTGATGATATTTCTCTACAGCATTGGGTAGCTGACGAAGACTGCTTCCAGCATCTTCAGCGCCTTGTCATCAAGAACTGCTATGATTTGCAGGAGATCCCTATAGGTTTTGCATACATTCCAATGCTTCAATTAATCGAGTTGCATTGCTGTGGCAACGAACTTATAGAATCAGCAGAAAGAATACAAGCATCGGGAGATGGAGTACTTAAAGTAGTTATTAAGAAGGAACAACGTCGATACCTGTCTTGTTTGTCACACTCGTCTTTCATGCAGAACCAGCCTTTCCCAGCTTCGATGGAGAAGATAACATTAAGAGCTTGCAGGCTTTTTTGGGAAGATATGAGGATTCTTGGTGTTTTACCCAATCTTAAAGTGCTCAAGCTCAAGAAGGATTCCTTCATCGGGCCACAGTGGGAAGCAAGCGACGACCAATTTCTTCGATTGGAATTTCTGCTACTTGAAGAAATTAAATTTGAGTCCTGGTGTACTGTCTCTGAGAACTTCCCGCGCCTTCAGCACCTAGTTGTCAAAAGATGCAATCATCTGGAGAATATCCCTCATGATATTGGATATATTCCAACTTTTCGATCCATCGTGGTGCATGACTGTAGACAACATTCACTTGTACATTCAGCAAGGCAAATAAAGGAGGAACAACAAAAGATGGGTAATTATGAATTGGAAGTTCAAATCATAAATTCTGACAAGTACTTCAGCTATTGGTGAAAATCAAACTTGTAAATGCTCACAAGTTCAGTTCTGGTGCAGTGTCTTTCAGGCTTTGTATTCATGATTTTATTACGGAAATTTCTTTTGTTTCAATATAAATTGGTTTATGATGGAGCCCTTCATTGTTTAGGGAGAATCTTTCATTCCCTACACGAAAAGAATGCGTCAGGAAGATGTTGGTGGTGTTGAGGAATTTGAAGCACATGATGCTTAAAATGTGTCAATGACTATGATTTCTCCTTTGACTGCTATATTCCTCGTGATAATGGCATTTTCTTATGCAGAGATTCCTACAAAATTTTGAACAAAAAGTGTGATTAGTAGTAGGTAATTTTCATGATTAGCAAAAGGATATGGTTACTTTCAATATAAAATTAGTATATCAATTTTGCAATTAAAAATGGTATAAAGATTACATTACACGATATGGTAGGCGTGGGCGTTTAGTTTCATTTAGTGAAGAACTGAGGCCAAAACCCAAATAAATATCGGTTTTGGATTAGTCTTACATATTCAAAACTGAGCAGTTTTGGTTCCTGTTCAGTTTTTGCACAGTTTTTATATAAAAGAAATTATTACACTTTGCTAATATCAAAATGATAAGCTCCTGTCGCATTCGACTTGTTGAGCCTTGAGCACCGTCCTCAAAAGATGCAAATATCTGATGGAGATCCCTCATTTTTCCCCCTTATATTGTCCTGAAGGCATTTGGCACCGCCAAAGGCACACCTTGATTAAATTGTCAAAAATTTACTTGCATTTGAAACTGAATTATCCCAGGGGACAAGGTGATTAATCTGTTTTCGCAAACCGAAGTCCATTTTCAGGCAATTGATCCCATTACTGACAGGGCTAGAAACATTGTAGGGAAGACCACGTGATGGAGGAAAGCAACAAACATGGGGAACTTCAGAGTAGTGCAGAAAGGGGAAAAATTCGAATCTAGGACTTCCAGAAATCATCATCAACAAACAGCGTAATAAAGTTTGGCTTTGATTCAAGTTTCCTTTTTGTTAATGTAATTATTTTCTCTTTGACATTTTGATTGAATTATTGTTTTACTTAAGGTGTAGGGATGGCTTGTTGAAAGAACTGGTATTCTCTGTTTCAGGTACATGTAACACCAAAATTGATGATAACTGGATTCCCAAAATTTTCTAAGAATCTTGTTTCTTTTCTACTTAAAACAACTTATTATAATTCACAATTTAATAGCATAGGGAGAAGAATATTCTTTAGTTTTTCTTTGGTTTAATTGTAATCACAATATCACAAATTAAGATTTTATTTTTGTTAACCAATTGTAAATTTTTAAGTAAGAGTTTCCTAAAAGTTTTTTAGAGCTTCCAAAATTCGTAAAAATTAGGAAACTTTTTTTAGAGTTTTGAAAACGTTTCAGGAGAGTTTTAGTTGCTGAAACATTTTCGGCATAAAAGACTGGTCTTTTAGGAGTTTCCATGCTTCATAGCCTCTTGCTTAATTGTATTGATTTCTTCTATCACTTTCTCTAAAGCCTGATTGAAGGATGTGAGGTTGTCATCTGTTAGACTCTGAAAGAAATGGAGTCGCAAAGCAAATCGGAGAGCTTTACCCAGAAAAGTTGAAAGAATTGAGCTGAATATTTTAAACTGACAACTCATTTTGAGATGATTGTTTACCGTTGCTCATGTGAACAGTGAGAAAGATCATAACCATCTCAATCTGTTTGGTACTATTATTATAATTGGTTATAAATGGATACTTGGTTCTCGTATTATATTCGATGAATCAATACGAGATCCTGAAGTTGGTGTATTATATTTATTTAATAGACCATGTATTAATGTGCCATTGAGATACTACAAGTTTACTGATTTTCGTTGGGCCAAAAAACTTCCACGGACCACGACTTTTTTCTGATGCCACCCCGCGATAATGCTTCCCACCCCTGTTTTAATTCATCAGTCTCCTGCAAATCATAAGAATTTTTTATGATTAAGTTCCAAAGGTTTTAATCAATATTACTATTTCAAATACAGCGCAGAGGTGAGGTGGCCATGTGGACCTCAGATTTGAATCAAAACCATTACATATTGACTCAGATGTAGTCGGGAGTCCATGTTCTACACATCAAATTCAATCTCTGGAGAATTTTTCCCCCTTCTTTTTTGTGATTAGAGTAATCTGAGATGGCCTATGCTTCTCTTCTTTCTCTTGCTCAAATTCTGGAGCAGACTCTGAATCACGATCGCTCGTATCTGATTCTTGACGAGAAACAACAACTTCAATCCCTCCTTGAACAAGTTATTTCGTTCCAAGAACTACTTGAAGCTTCCTTTGCATCAAAATGATGAAGAGAATTCAGCATATGAAGAATTAAGGTTTCCAGATTCTGAAGTTTGTATGTTGATTCAAGTGGCCATATATTGTAATCACACGTGCCATTTAGGTACTGCAACTTTACTGATTTTATTATTTGGTTTGACAACTTAACATCGCGAGGATCCATTTGTGATACTTCAAGCGACCGGAGCTTAAAATCTTCTGCCACACTACCAAATGCCTAGAACAATATAAAACAGATTGTGACTTTTGCCCTTTGGCAGTAGAAAGATTTCTTGTTCTCAGATGAACACTCATGTGTTGCTCACGTTCAGGAATACCACTCTCCCTCTTACCTGTAACATGAAACAAACATGGTTATGAATGACTGTAATGAATCACTTGAAAGGCTTGGTGAAGCAAGTACAAGAGGAACAGTGTGAGTGCGGAAATGAAGAATTTAAAGTTCAAATCCTAGATGATTACAAGTATTTCCAAGTTTGATGACAGGAAAGTTTCTTTTGTGACAAGTTCAAAATGAATACTGACAATTGTTCTGCTTGTTTTGTTGATTTTATTCATGGCAGTTAGACAGAATTTTTTCAATATAGATTGGATTATGGATACTCTCTTGGTTACTGAGGAACTTCCATTTCTAGAGCGATCTAGCAATATTGCTCTGCGCAAAGAATGCATCAAGTAAATTCCAGTCAGAGAATATGAGGACAGCATACATGTTTCGCAGATTTACTTTGAGAAACATTTAAAACCTCCTTTTTATTTCATCATCTCACAGGCACAACCACAACATACAATAAGAGATTCACAACAATGTCACAAATTCACATGCAAACATAAAACACCAAATTTTAGCAACTGAGTACGATTTTTTCCCCTTAACCATGACCAGAAATTTCATCACGGCAGACATTAAATCTGTGTCTCATCACAATATATTCAGTTGAACAGCCCTCATTTATCCCCTTGGATAAGAACTTGAAGGATTTCATTTCCCCAGCTCTCTTGTTCAATTTTTATCTGCTTTGCTGAAGTTACTACTGAATCACCACAATTAAGCACCTCGATGGATTGAAGAGTAGGAATTTCTCCAATACCACTCGGGATCTCCACATCTTTACAGTTCTTAATCACTAGGAACTGAAGGCTTGGAAAGTGTATAGCTTCAGCTCTCCAATGCTTGAGATTGTTATCATCAAGTTGCAGAAATTTCAATTCGAGAAACTCCCCTTCATTTGGTTCCCACACTGGACCGTAAAACGCGCATCTTTTGAGCTTGAGCTCTCGAAGATTAGGTAATGAACCAACAATTTTCATTTCTTCCCACAAATGGAAACCTCGAATCAAAGTCAACTTTTTGAGAGAGACAGGAAAAGTGAGGTTCTTCAAGGAAAGCCGTGATGGCAAACAAAACTCACACTTTAATTCTTCGAGTTTTTGTAGAGAGACGAGATTATGGAGACAGTAGTATCCGAAATCTCTCCACCTATCTGCATAATAGATATCGAGTTTCATTATATTTGGGATTCTTTTGACGACCTCCTCTGTACATCTGAAATTTTGTATCCTGGATAGAATTAGTAGGTTTTCAAGAACAACAACTGAATTTTCCCCTTCATTTGCGCTAGCTGGAGGATCAAGAAGTATAACATGCCAAAGCAGGACATGCCTTAATTCTTGCATTTCCCAAATTGCCAATTTCACATCACCCCGATTTCGTACATAAGGAACAATTAATGTTTGTAGGTGCCGAAGTTTTAACACAGATGAAAAAAACTCATCCACAATCATATTACCAGATACTTCAAAAAAGAGATAGCGTAGGCCAACGAGTTGTTCCAGAAGTCCAGTTGGGAAGTAAAACAAATCAGAGCTTATATATAATACTCTGAGCAGCCTGAGATTTTTCACTTCTGTTGTAATAATTAGCTCAGGCAGATTGAAGAAGAAAAATGACCGCGGTAGTAAACCTTCGGCATCATGGTGAAGAATAACTTTACTATGACGAACAATTATCCTGCGTGAACTTACACCTTTTGATGTCTCAAGCACATGCCTGGAATCAACATGAAAAAACCTGTCCCTTTCAGCTTGTCTCACACACAAGTCCCTTAGTAAGTCATGTATCATGCATGTTCTGATTTTGCCACTCGAGTATCGCTTATCAACCAAAACAAGACCTCTTTCTACCAGATTCAACAAGTACTCCTCCGCGGCATCCTCTAATCTTTTCAATCCCGTTGGCTTTATAAATCCTTCTGCAATCCATAACTTGATAAGATGATCTCTCGAAAAAGGTAACCTTCATTAAATATTCCTATAAAGAGGAAACAACCTTTCAAATGATGAGGCAAATGGTTGTAACTTAATGATAGCACCCTAGAGCACTTCTCATCATTGGAAGTAATGGTTGAAGTCAGATTTTCCAAAACACTTGTCCAATAGATCTTTCTGTTCTGGGAGCCTTTGAGAGAAGTCCCCCAATCACAACAAGTGAGAGCG
>CAVNYN010274438.1:0-20347 GCA_963692815.1 Nyctanthes arbor-tristis
TTATATATATATATATATATATATGCTGTTTTAAAAAGCTCTTTCCATCTTTTTTTTTTTTTTGGTTTGTGTCTTGGTCAGTGTGTCTAACTAAGTGTTGTTTTTTTACATGTTTCTTTTCGAGGTGAGAAAGCCAGAAACAGATCTGTTCCCGATTCGAGTGAACACTATTTGGCCCAAGGTGGAGAGTGTTGTAGAATAGCCCAACTAGTGTCAGGCCCATTAGGTGTCTTAGTTCGGCCCATCTGCTGGCTTTACAAATCTGAGCCGTTGATTGCTAAGTGTAAATCCACTATGTTGGCTTATGTATATATATTTCTCCTTATGCTTTTTGTTAGGGTTAAGAGTCGAGTCCAAAACTTGTATTTGCGCTGTATACTCTCTTCTTCTCTCTTTGTGTTTTAGGGTTCATAGAAGGGGTTTTCTCTCGGCAGTCTTGAGGTGCTTTTGCTTGGGGGGGGGGTTTTTTAATCTGCATGATTAACATATTGGTTGAGTCCTTTCTTGAGTGGTATAGAGAGTCTCAGATGTATTGTATAGGTGCTAGGGTTTCGTGTGTTATTCCTTTTGTTTTGGGTTGTAGCCGTTTGTGCTGGCCGGTGCTCGCTCGGTGAGGAGGCTGGATCTACCTCTGGTAGAGCCTCAACGAGCGTATTTAGAGAACCCCTAAAAAGGTTTCTTGAATCTGCTTGGGGTCCTTTGGGACTACCCCCTATTCTTGGTGTTCTTGTTATTTTTCTTTTCTGCAATTTTGTCTTGCGTGATTTAATTAACAAGCAAGCCGCGGTCCAATTTCCCCTACAGTGATATTTCATTATCTTGTATTGTATGTATTATTTGGTCAAATACAATACATAAGAAACGCCAAAATCTGGAAACTTTTCCAAATGCATTTCGTGATCATAGATATGTAAATGACATGGTCAAAGGGCACCATAAAAAAATGATGTTTTTAACTTGAAATACTATTACTAGAGTATGATTTATTTTTTATTTTTTAATTTAGTTGTTAGTTAAATGAAAGGACATTATTTTACGTTGTCACACCAGGCACCCACATTCTTAGGGCAGCCCTATTTATTTCGATATATGTTATAAATCAGAATCTCATAGGCATGAATATGTTTCCTTTTTCTTTTTGTTGAATATGTTTCCTTCACCCTTTGTTATAAATTCTATATTAAAAAAATATACAGTTTCTTCTTCTCTAAATATAAAATAGAAATATCACACAATTTAACAGATTTACTAAAAAAAATCCATCTAATGCTTACCAATTTTCTATAGAATCGACGCGAGTTTTGTTTCAGTATGCTTACAACGCACTGCTTGATTTAAGAGAAAAGTGATGAACCCTATTAATGTTTTGTACAAGTAGAGAACAATTATGGGAATATGAATTCTATTTGACTCTATAGAAAATTGTAAAAACCTAAAAGGCTATTTAGGGTTTGTAAGCAAAAGTAATATTATAATGAAGAAAATAAGTAAATAAGTTAGCCCATTCATACTCTCTTTGCAACTTTCTTCTTTTAATTCTTCACAATTTGTCTTTTTTTTTTCATTTTCAACATTTATTTTCCCTCTTGTTAGTATTCGTTATGCACGTATTTGTTCAAGAAATTTTTATTTTTATTATTTTTTTAAGCAAGAGCTTGGATGCAGAGTTCATTAATCCAAAGAATATAAAGTGTCGAATGGAGCCAAATTATCGAATTTAATGATCCAAAGATAGATAATAACATGCAAGAATAGAAAATAGAGATCATATGATTTTCTTATCAGCTACAATTCAACGGATGAGAATGAGTTAATTCGTACTTTCTGGAAGTGCTCACCCTTGAAAAATGAAGATTCGGTGGGAGGGTTTGGGTCAAGTTCGTCTTCCCTCTTATTGAGCTCTTTCAACTTTTCCATAGAACATGTTCACTTGAGTCGAGTCAAGTTCAGCAACATTTTTACCTTCCATAAGTTGGTTCAACAGATTTTCACACTCTCTTATATTGTTTCTTTTTTGACACTTTCTCAAATTTTCCATTTCTTCTTCAACTAGTTTGTTTTAGGAACTTTTCACATAAACATCTTATCTCTTTCCATATCTGGAAATTCAAAAAACCTCTTAAGCCGTGCTACATCAGAATCAGACAAGACAGAGAGCTCATTTGCTTTCTTGAGATCAAACACTCCGTCCTATTTCTTAGGACATGATTTCTTCTAAAGTCGTTGGCTATCTTGGCACGCCTAATTTTTTCTCTTGTCATGGTATAAGAAACGCAAATATTGTTGAGACACTATATGTGTGTTGATTTTTATATATACAATAGATATTTGTATAAATTAAGTAAAAACTTCAATAGAACGTAATATGGTCAATATTGAGTATGAAATTCTATTAATTTATGAATTCATTAGCATTTGTTTATTTTGCATATATGATTGTAAAATCTGAATTTTACATATTAGTATTTGATGAGAATTGTATTAGACGTGTGCTCTTCCGATCTGTGATATTTCATTATCATGTACTGTATATATTATTTGGTCAAATGAGATATAAGAAACGTCAAAATCTTGAAACTTTTTCCAAATGCGTTTCCTAATTATAGATATGTAAATGACAGGTTGAAGTGGATTAATATCACGTTGCACGCGTAGACGGCATATTATTTCGAATATTTACTATTGAAAATCATCACATGTTCACTGTTACCAAGTGTTGATGCCTTGCCAGACGATAATTAAATAACAAATTGAGGTGTATGAATCCATATGTGAATTTCTGGTTAGTTATGGGTATAATTTTTTCATTAAAAGCATACTAATTTTTGGGCTTAAATCATATACCCAATTTTTTTTTAAGCTCGTTATAAAGCCAAGTTCACTCAGTTTTTGATTTTATTACTTATTATTATTATACATATATATATTAACTATGATTTTCCCCTCTTCACTTGATGTAATAATACAACATATATACGATGAATAGTCAAGTGATAATTTACTCAATTAATTATTAATGTAATTGAAACTCATATTTGAAATGAAATTATTTATATGTTCTATTTCCCTCAGGTTAAATTATTCTGTCTTCTATTGTCCATCTTTTACAAGATTTAGTGTGAACATATACATTTATTAAATTCTACACAATGGAAATAATAAATATCTTGACAATGCTTTTTTTGGTTAAAAATGAATTACCAACAAACTTATAGCCAAGATTTATAAATACTATTAATTAGTTGCTAAACAACTATGATAATTTTTCTTTTTGTTATTATTATTAAATAAATGCAATGATGTTCGCTTTAATTAATTACTAAATAAACAACGGCATAAAATCTTGTAATTTTGTGCTTAAAATCCTAATAACGCTCTTACTAAAATTAAAATAATTTTCTCTTATATATATATATATATCTGACGAGAATACAATTCGCGCAGTACTTTCAAATATAAAAATGCACTTATTGTTCGATAGTCGCCCTTGTTGTTCAATTAAGTTCTTTCTTCTTCGTGGTCTTTTACGACATTGTGTTTGAATATAGATTTTTTAGAATTGATTTTGTGAAAATGTGATTTTTTTTGGAGAATATGTGGTTAAAAATGAGTTTGAATGAGAATTGATTTTTGAAAATCTAAGTCAAACAAAGGTCCAAATTATCAAATGTATATATTGATCCAAAGGTAGATAACAAAATTCAAGAAAAGAAAATAGAGATCATAAGATTTTCTTAACGTTCAACTACAGTTCAAGGGATGAGAATGAGTCCGATTGGTACATTCCACCAGTGTTCATCCCTGAACAATCAAGATTCGACGGGAGGGTTTGTATCAAGTTCTTCTTCCCTCTTATCAAGCCCTTTCAACTTTTCCATAGCGATAGTGTAGAACATATTCACTTGAGTCGAGTCAAATTCAGCAACATTTTTACCTTCAATAAGCTGGATCAACAGATTTTCATACCCTCTTAGATTGTTGCTTCTTTGACTCTTTCTCAAATTTTATGTTTCTTCTTCAACTAACTTTTCTAGGAATTTTTCGTGCAAGACCATCTTCCTGTCTCTTTCCATATCTGGAAAGTCAAAAAACCTATTAAGCCGCGCTGTAAAATCATCTAAATATTGATACAAGGTTGCATTATTTTGTTTTGGTGTATGAATTACTATGGCTAAATCAGAATCAGACAAGACAGAGAGCTCGTTTGCCTTCTTAAGCAAACCGTCCGTCCTATTTCTTTGGACATGGTTTCTCCTGGTGTCGTTGGCTATCTTGACACGCCTAATTTTGCCTCTTGTCATGGTTGAAGAAATTCAAATATTGTTGGGACGCTATGTGTGTGTAGTGATCTTTTACTTGCAGAGCTCTATATATATATACACACAGAGAGAGAGTAGAGATTTGTATAAATTAGGTAAAAACTTCAATAGAATGTAATTATATCCTCAACGTTAAGTACGAAATTCTTTTAATTTATGGAATCATTAGCATTTGTTTATTTTGCATATATGATTATAAAAACCGAATTTTACAAATTAGAATTTGATGGAATTTTTAGTTCACTGAGTTGTGTTATTGTGATATTTCAATTATCTTGTACTGTATACATACTATTTGGTCAAATAAATTAAATGCATAAGATAACGTCAAAATGTTCAGACTTTTTCCCAATTCATGTCCGGAATATAGATGTGTAATTGACCCGTTTAAGTGGATAAAAATCATGTTGCACACATGGACAACATATTATATTCAAATATTTAGTATTGAAAATCATCACATGTTCACTGTTTACAATCGTTGATGCCCCTACCGGACGATAAATTTTACCCCTTTTTTCTATCACGTGTAAGTCCACAATTGATCCTTGTTCATTAACACCTTTTATGGTTTTTTTAATTTTTGTAAAGCGCTGGTCAATGAAACTACATTTTATAACATGGTGAATCCCGTAAAAAATTACTCAAAACAATAATTTGTTACATTTTTATATTGTGTTGATATATCAACTAAGTTGTATATAGTAAATGTTAGAAACAATATGTAAACACAAAATTAATTTTCAACAGAAAGAATGTAAAGAAACGAACAAAATTAAAATAGAGCAGAATCACTGACTTGAATATCAGATTGAGACTAGATAAACTATGTCCTATAGCAAAATTTTGCCCCTACTCCTTGTGCTTGTAGTTCAATGAGCGTTTTGCTAGCAGGATTCAACTCTCTGTTACCTAGAAATCGAGCACTTTGAATCCAGGCCTTGGCGAAGGTTAAGTATTTTATTTTCTCTCAAAGGGAATGAACAGAAATGAAAGAGAATTATTCAAAACGGGATGTTTAATTCTGTCGAATTGAGTTCCTTTTATAGACTTCAAAATATCGGATATAGTTGTTTTGATTAGGCGCAACCCTTCACACAACTATTATTATGTATTTAGAATCCACACTAATAAAGTGGTCACAATTTCTCTTCCATTCCAATGTGGGATACTTCAACACTGTATTGATATATAAACCTCTAATAGCAAATACTTTCTGGAATTACTGTGAAGATTTTATTAATGCCAAAACTGAAAATTTTGCCTCACTATTTATTTTCAGATCGCATAGACCTCAACATTTTCCTGGCACCATTTTTTCTTTGATATGTGTAACATTAAAATTTTTATAATTTCATTCGTTTAAAATTTAGACATTATTGGGATACTATTTTTGGGAAAGGTTTTTGTGTGAAAGTTATAGAATTAACAACTAGAATGTATTGTTATTGTTTAAAGATATAAAATTGAAAAAGGATTACCTTTGAAGTTTTAATCTATAGTTGCTAATCGCGCTGGAAGGGGGGGGAATCAATCCTCATACCACGGAGCTGAGAAGTTTTTAAAAAAATGAAAGGGCGCCATAAAAAAATGATCTTTTTAATGTGAAACACTATTACCGGGTTATGATTTACTTTTTTAATTTAGTTGTTAGTTAAATGAAAGGACATCAGTTTACGTTGTCGCATCGGGTACCCACATTCTCAGAACCAGCCCTATTTATTTCGATATATCTTACAAATCAGAATGTTAGAAGCATGAATATTTTTCCATACGCATGTTTTCACCCTTTTTTATAATTAAAAAAAAAAGGACTAAACTTTCTTCTTCATTAAATATAAAATAGAAATATCACACATTTTAATAGATTTGCTTAAAAAAAACCAATCTAATGCTTAAAAACTTATCCATTTCCCACAGAGTCGAGGCGAATTCTATTTCAGAGCTCGTGTGCTTGCATAGCAATGTTTGATTTAAGATAAAAGTGATAAAACTCCAATGTTTTATACAAGCAGAAAAAGTGACAGGCACATGAATTCCATTTGGCTCTCTATAGAAAATTGTAAAAACCTAAACATAACCTTATAATTAAGAAAGTAAGTAAATAAGTTGGCCCATTCAGCATAGGTTCTACTCTCTTTGCAACTTCCTTCTTTTATTTCTTCACAATTTGTCTATTTTTCATTTTCAACATTTATTTTCCCTTCTGTTAAGTACTCTTTATGCACTGTCATATTTGTTGAAGAATTTTCTTTAAGCAAGAGCCTGGATGTGAGGTTTATTAATCCAAAGAATGAAAGTGTCGATGGAACCAAATTATCGAATTTATTGATCCAAAGATAGATAATAAAATGCAAGAATAGAAAATAGAGATCATATGATTTCCTTATCAGCTACAGTTTAACGGATAAAAATGAGTCAAATCTGTTCTTCTTCCAAATGCATTTCCTGATTATATAGATAGGTCTACAAGTTGAAGTGGATTAAAACCATGTTGTACACATAGACGACGTATTATTTTCGAATATTTACTATTGAAAATTATCACATGCCCACCGTTAACAAGTGTAGATGCCTTGCATGATGATAATTAATTAACAAATTGAGGTATCTGAACCCATATTTGAAGTAGAATTTTTTCATTGAAAAACATACTAATTTTTGGGTTTAAATCATATGCCCAATCTTTATTTTTATTTTTTGGTGAGTTCATACCCAAGTTCACTCAGATTTTGATTTTATTACTTATTATTATTTTTTGCTCCTTTTTTTAACTATGATTTTTTTTTGTCCCTCTTCAATTGATGCAATAAAATGTAAAATATATATATGATGAATAGTCAACTGACAATTTACTCAACTAATTATTAACGTATATTAAAGTAATTGAAGCTCATATTTGAAACGAACTTTTTTATATTTTCTGTTTCGCTCAAATTAAATTATTCTGTCTTCTATTCTCCATCTTTTGCAAGATTTAGTGTGAACAAATATATATGTTAAATTCTAAACAACGTAAATAATAAATATCTTGACAATGCTTTTTTTGGTTAGAAATGAATTACCGAAAATTTTGTAGCCAAGATCTAGAGATACATTAATTAGTTGCTAAATAAATATGATATTTTTCTTTTTGTAATTATTATGAAATAAACGCAATGCTTGTCTTTTTAATTAATTACTAAAATAAGCAATATCACAAAATCTTGTAATTTTGCGCATAATTTTTGATCAAATTATATCCAAGACGCTACTTACTATATTTGGGAAACAAATCGAAACAATTTTCTTATGTGTACATTGTCAAGGAATTCGTGTAATTTTGGATTACTTGTTGACCGTCTTAAAATCCTAATAATGCTCTTACTAAAATTTAAAATATTTTCCTCCTATATATATATATATATCTGACGAGAAGTGCAATTCGCATAATACTATCAAATATAAAAATGTACTTGTTCAATAGTCATCGTTCTTGTTCACTAAGTTCTTTCTTCCTCGTGATCTCATAGATTGTGTTTGATTTAGTTTTTTTTTTTATAATTGATTTTGTGAAAAAGTGATTTTTGAGGTGAATGTGTAATTGAAAATTAGTTTGAGTGAGAACTGATTTTAGAAAATCTAAGTCAAATAGATGTCCAAATTATCAAATTTATCGATCCAAAGGCAGATAATAAAACGCAAGAAAAGAAAATAGAGAAAATATGATTTTCTTCATGATCAATACAGCTCAAGGGATGAGAATGAGTCGAATTGGTACATTCAGCCAGTTGCTTGAAAAATCAAGATTGCGCGGGAGTTTTTGCGTCATACTCTTCTTCCCTCTTATCAAGCTCTTTCAACTTTTTCCATAGCGATCGTGTGGAACATATTCATTTGAGATCGAGTCAAATTCGGCAACATTTTACCTTCAACAATTAGCTGGTTCAATAGATATTCGTACTCTCTTAGATTGTTGCTTCTTTGACTGTTTCTCAAATTTTCAGTTTCTTCTTCAACTACTTTTTCTAGGATTTTTTCATGCAAGACCATCTTTCTATCTCTTTCCATATTTGGAAAATCTAAAAACCTGTTAAGTAGTGCTCCAAAATCATCTGAAGATGGAAACAACGTTGCATTATTTTGTTTTGGTTTAATTATGAAATACTGTGGCTACAAAAGAATCAGACAAGACAGAGAGCTCGTTTACTTTCTTGAGCAAACCCTCCGTTCTATTTCCTAGGACATGGTTTCTGACACTGTTGCTGGCTATCTTGAAGTGCCTAATCTTCTCTATTGTCATGGTTGAAAAAATTCAAATATTGTCGACACAATTTGTGTATATATACACACACAATAGAGATTTCTATAAATTAAGTAAAAACTTTAATAGAATGTAAGATGCTCAATATTGAGTACGAAATTCTATTAATTTATGAAATAATTAGTATTTGTTTATTTTGCATATGTGCTTATAAAAACTGAATTTTACAAATTAGAATTTGATGAGATTTTTAGTTCATTGAATTGTGTTATTGTGAAATTTTCTAAAAAAATAGATAAGGCTCTTTATGAGCCTTACTCTTATTTGGCAGGAATCTAACAGTGTGGGCACTGCTTTTGTTAGATTCATACCAAATAAGAGTAAGACTCATCTATAAGAAGCCTTATCTAGTTTTGTAGAAGTACTCGTGTTATTGTGATATTTCAGTAATCTTTTACTGTATACATTATTTGGTCAACATAGAATACATGTTCATAAGAAACGTAAAAGATCTTGAAACATTTCTTAATGCATTTCCTGATTATAGATATATAAATGACAAGTTGAAGTGGATAAAAATCATGTTGCACACATAGACACGGTTTTAATCACCCACTAGACATCTGAAGGGATTATTCCGCCATATGCATATTTGGCAGGTGATAATTTGACAATTTATATATGGGACAATTCACATAGGACAATTCACATGCGAGTTGTCCAATTATCACCCGTCATGTATACATCCAGCGCCTAGTGGAATTATCCTGCCAGATGTCTGACGGGTGATCAATTTTACACATAAATGATGTATTCTTTTCGAATATTTACTATTGAAAATCATCATATGTTCACCATTGACAGGTGTGGATGCCTGTGCCGATAAATTTTAAGTTTTTTCCCCCTATCACGTGTAGAAATTTTCTAAGAAGATAGATAAAACTCTTTATAAAGGAGTCTTACCATAATGTGACATAAATTTAATAAAAGTAGCCTCACATTGTGTGGAGATACTTTTA
The DNA here is from genome assembly GCA_963692815.1 of Nyctanthes arbor-tristis. Lineage (NCBI taxonomy): Eukaryota > Viridiplantae > Streptophyta > Magnoliopsida > Lamiales > Oleaceae > Nyctanthes > Nyctanthes arbor-tristis. The sequence continues at coordinate 9,582 of CAVNYN010274438.1, forward strand.
TTAGATTCGTACCAAATAAATGGTAAGACTCCTAAAAGGAGTTTTATCTAGTTTTGTAGAAAGACTCATCACATGTAAGTCCACAATTGATTGGTGTTCATTAACACTTTTTTACAAAGCGTTGGTCAACGAAACTGCATGTGACATGGTGAACCCAGCAAGAGACTCAAAACAATAATTTGTCAGATTTATATTTTGTCATAACTAGGTTGTATAGAGTAAACACTTTCTGCAATGACCTTTAAATTTTGCGATGCCAAAAATCAGAATTGCCTCACTATTTACTTCCAGATATGGCGCTGAAGGTGTGCGGATTGTACGATCGCATAGGGCCTCAATATTCTAGAGGAATCAAATTTTTTTTCTTGTTATGTGTAACATTAAAATGTTTATAATTTCATTCGTTAAAAAATTTAGACATTATTGGGACACCATTTTTGGAAAGGTTTTTGTGTGAAAGTTATATAGACTTAACAATTGGAAATGTAGTATCATTAATTTGGGTGCGAAAAAAAAAAAAGAGAATGTACTATTATTGTTTAAAGATATAAAACTGAACAAGGCCTACATTTGGAGTTTTAATCTATTTGCTAATCGAAGCTGGAAAAGGAGAAAAGAAAGATCAATCAAGCCACTAAGCCAAAAGTTTTTTAAAAAAGATGGAAGGGTCGCAAAAAAAGATATGATATTTTTATTGTCAATATATTACTGACGTATAGTTTATTCTTTTTCTAATATAATTCTTAATTAAATGAAATGACATTATTTCACGCCGTTACACCAAACATCCAAATTCTCACTGCCGACCACCCCCTATTTTATCTCAATATATGTTAGAAATCAGAATATCGAAGCATATGTTTCTTTTTTTTTTTTCAATGAATATGTTTCCTTCACCCTTTGTTATAAAATTTTTAAAAAATCTGAATTTTCTTCTCTTAATATAAAGTAGAAATATCACATAATTAATTGATTTTAAAAAGACCAAGTTCTAATCTCCCACTATACGTCTGGCGGAACTATCATGTCTGATACTTACGTGTAGGTTGTCTTATAGGTCAACTCACATGTAAGTTATTCAATGATCTCATATTACATGTGTGTTTGGGGATCATTTTTACTAAAACATCCACGCTTAAAAACTTACAAATTTTCTATGATTTCATATCGAGCTGTGTTTCAGGGTCACGTTCCCATATGGTATTTGATTTTGAGAGACTAGTGATAAACCCTAATATTTTGTGTAAGTAGAGGAAAATGACAGGCTTGTCCGTTTTGCTCTGCAGACAATTGTAAAACCTATTGACGAAATTAAAAACAACAACAATAATAATTTCTATGGCCATTGATGAAATTGATTCACATATTAAATTATTTATATTTTTGCTAAACTGTTTTATCTCTCGTTGTCCCTTTTTTATAAGGTTTAGTCTAAAGATTTATTAATTCTAAACAATAAAATTTTGTGAGTAAATATTTTTTGATGGTTTTTATTTTTTTTGAAGTGGGATTATTATTATTGTTATCGTTTTTGTTGTTGTTGTTATTTTGTTTTGGTTAAAACTGAATTACCAAGAACTTCCTGGTCAAGTTTTAAAAATATTTTTAGTTACTAATTAAATATGATGACTTTTTTGTTATTAAACAAATGCTATGCCCTTCCAAATAAATAAATAAATGCTATGTCCGTTGCTTTAGTTACTAAATCATAACACCAAACGACAATATCACAAAATCTTATAATTTTACAACTAACGTCCAAATTAAATCTAAGTAACGCTCTTGCTAATTAATTTGAAAAATCTTTCTATTATGCACATCGACCAAACTTTGTGTCATTTGGATTAATTGTTGACCGACTAATTAAATTAAATCTTAATAATTAACGCTTTTACCAAGATTTAAAATATTTTTCTCCTCTATATATCCTGACCAGAAGTACAATTCGACGCACGCAATACTAATTCCGATCTGAGAAAAATGCACTTATTGTTCAATAATCATCCTTGTTCATCGCTTGCGTTTTTCTTTGCAGTCATTTTTGACATTTAACACGCTATTTGAGCACAACACATTCAATTGATTCAAACCAAACTCTTCACTATTTACCCTCAATGAAAAAGTCCATCCAACCCAGGTTCTACTCTCTTAGCCGCAATTCCTCTTTTAGTTCTTTCGAATTTTTCTCTCCTATTCAATAATTTTGTTTCTGTTAAGTATTTAGTCACTGTCATTTTGGTACAAGCAATACAAGATATTATAGGTAGAGTTTGCATGCAGAGTTTATTAATCTAAATGATGTGAAGTGGGGATGGATATGATTAGTTACCAAATTGAAATTATTGAATTTATTGATCCTGAGATAGATAATAGAATGCAAGAAGAGAAATAGCAATCATATGATTATCAACTACAGTTCAAGGGATGAGAAGAATTGGTCAAGTTGGTACATTTAGCCCATGTTGCTACTTGAAATCAAGATTCGAAGGGAGGGTTTGTATCCAGCTCTTCTTCTTTCCTCTCAAGATCTTTCAAATTTTCTAGTGCAATTGAGTAGCACATGATCATTTGACTCGAGTCAAGTTCAACTGCTCCTACCTTCGGCGAGCTGGTTCAACAAATTTTGGTACTCTCTTCGATTCTTTCTCAATTTTTCGGTTTCTTCAACCATTTCTCCAGTAAATTTTCATGCAAAGCCATCTTTCTATCTCTTTCCACTTCTTGGAAGTCAAAAAACTTGTTAAGCCTTGTTCCAAAGTCACATGAAGATGGATATAAGGTGGCATTATCTTGTACAGTTGGATGAATTACTATATCTACTTCTGATTCTGATAAGATTGAGGGCTCATTCGCCTTCTTGAGCAAACCCTTTGTCCTATTTCTTAGGACATTGGTTTCTTCTGGTGTATTCGGCTATCTTGACAAGCTTAATCTTTTCTTTTGTCATTGTGAAAATTCAAAAGTTGAGACACTGTACTTCTTTGATCTTTTTCGTGAAGAGCTATATACACAATATAAATTTCTATAAATTAAGAAAAAATTTCATTAGAACGTAATATGGTCAACATTGAGTATCAAATTATATTAATTTTAATGTCATGCTTGTGTATTTTGCATATATGATTACAAAAACTGAATTTTACATACACAGGGTTATGTTATTGTGATATTTCAGTTATTTTGTATATATATATATATATTTTAATTATTTGGTCAAATGAATACATTACAATTAATATCAAAGCCTTCAAACGTTTTCCAAATGCATTTGTTGATCATAGTTATCTTTACATAGAAATTTAATTATCATGGTGAACATGCAAGTATTATTCCTCCCAACTTATATATAGTTTGTGTCAAAAAAAAAAAAAAACTTATATATAGTCTGTTGACGCGTGACAATAAATTTTAATTTTTTTTCTATTGTGTATTAGCCCACCGATGATTGTGTTCACTCTTGTTCATGATGCGCCTACATATTTCGGTAAATCCAATAAAAAATTTGATTCAACATAATAATGCTAGATTTAATTTTTATATATTTTTAATATATCAACTAGTTTAAAGTAAACACTAATACCATTAGTTATTATTTCGATGCCAAAAATAAAATTGCCTCAATATTTCGGTATATGAAATTAGAAATCAAAATCTAAGTCTCTAGATATAAGTAGGAATGTCATTATGTCATACAATTTAATAGATTTACTAAAGCATGCATCTAATGCTTAAAGGTAAGCGTAAAAGACCATGAAAATGAATATTTTAGAATTATTTATTAATATATATGTACAAGTATGTTGATGGTATACTAGGGATATGCACTTAATTATAAATAGGTTGGTTCATAAATAGGATGGCATAATTAGGTGCAACAAATGCATTTGGAAGATGTTTGAAGACTTTGATATTATTCGTTGTAATGTATTCATTTGACCAAATAATAGAAAAACATAGAATACAAAATAACTAAAATATCACAATAACATAAACCATGTGCATGTAAAATTGAGTTTTATAATCATATATGCAAAATATACAAGCATAGCATTAAAATTAATATAATTTCATACTTAATGTTGACCATATTACATTCTAATGAAGTTTTTTCTTAATTTATAAAAATTTCTATTTTATATATATCTCTCTTCACGTAAAAGATCAAAACAAGTACAATCTCTCAACTTCTGAATTTTCACAATGACAAAAGAAAAGATTAAGCTTGTCAAGATAGCCGATGACACAAGAAGAAACCATGCATGTCCTAAGAAATAGGGTAGAGGGTCTGCTCAAGAAAGCGAACGAGCTCTCTATCTTGTCACAATCAGAAGTAGGTATAGTAATTCATACACCAAAACCAGTGGCGGAGCCACTTCAAGACCAATGCGGTCAGCTGACGGCACTGGATTTTTGAAAGGAATTTTTAAGTAGTGGAATATAAAAATGTCCAGCCGCTATGAATTTACATCTTTACCTGAAGAAACGGATTTGGGAAATGGAGGATGGTTTGGGGAAGAAGAAATAGCAGACAACTACATATTTACCCTCATAGTATATCGGACTTATGGGCTTGAATTAAGGTTTTAGACTTTTCGCTATTGGGCTCAACATTTGAATTAAGGTTTTAGGCTTCAGGTTTTTCTTCCTGCTTATATTCTCTCCCTCTTTTTCCTTTTATTGTTGGACGAGACATATAATTGCCATCTTTTTTTTTTGGTTAGTTCCAACTTTTTACACTTAGCCTGTTTCAATAACTGGACTCTATAACTTTATTAACCTTTATGGTTTCTATATCTATGAAGAAACTATTAATTACTTTTATTTACCTAAATGTTACTTTATATCTAATTTTATAGTTGATTTGATAAATATTCTAATTGCAACATCTATACAAATGATTAGTTTGGTTAAACTATCTACTTTTCATTTTTAAATTTTAAGTTGATATTTGTGCTATTTTCATATCCAAACCAAACATCGCTTTAGTCATCAAAATATGGTGCCCCAACGTGAACATGTTGCCGATAAATCACGACGTCAAAATATGACCGCACTGAGATAAAAAGCTGGCTACACCACTGACTAGAACAAAACAATGCCACCTTATATCCATCTTCAGATGATTTTGGAGCAAGGCTTAACAAGTTTTTCGACTTTCAAGGAGTGGAAAGAGATAGGAAGATGGTTTTTCATGAAAATTTACTGGAAAAGACAGTTGAAGAAGAGACAAAAAAATTGAGAAAGGATCAAAGAAGCAATAATCTAAGAGAGTGCCAAAATTTGTTGAACTAGCTCATTGAAGGTACGAGTGTTGCTGAATTTGACTTGAGTCAAATGAACATCTACTCGATTTCAATGGAAAAGTTGAAGAGCTCGAGAGGAGAGCAGAAGAGCTGGATGCAAACCCTCCCTCTAGTTCTTCCCATCCCATGAAGTGCAGTTAACAATCATATGATTGCTATTTTTTTTCTTGCATTTTATTATCCATCTGGATCAATAGATTCGATAACGTCAAAAAAAATTGCTAAGAAAAAAGCACATAATGAACAAGGATGGTTATATTGCACAATAAGTGCACTTTTCTCTTCAATTTAGTTTTGCGCTGGATTGTACTTCTAGTCATGATATATGTAGGAGAAAAATATTTTAAATTTTAGTAAGAGCGTTAATTATTAAGATTTAGTTTAATAAGTCGGTTAGCGATTATTCCAAATTACATGAATTTTGAGTAAGTGAGCATAATATAAAGATTTTTCAAATTTAGTAACAACGTTACTTGGATTTAATTTGTTCATTAATTAATCGCAAAATTACAAGATTTTCCAATACTGTCGTATAGTATTAATTTTTTAATCTTATCTTATGGTATTATTTAGTAACATATTTTTCTAAGAAACCAATATTGCGCAAAAAAATTAAGAAACCATATGAGATTTCTTACTCTTTTTGATAGTGTCGGTTGCTTAAATAAACCAACATTAGTTCATTAGGAAAACTCTGAATTACACCATATACTTGGAACTTACAATTTATTCCAAACATACTATAAATAATAATTTATAAAAATTCAAAAATACTACATTTTTATTTTATTTATTCAATCAACTAATTTTATACATTCCCACCCCTCACCCCCCCCCCAAACGCTGGCATCCTGCTGTCGACTAGTCACCAATGATATTCCGACAACTTTCACCGGCAATAGTGGATTCCTTTTGTTAAATTATTTTTTCCCTTTTTCTGTTTTTCCCTTTTTGTTGTCTTTCTTTTCCATTTTTTTTTGCTTTTTTTTTTCTTCCCTCTTTTCTTTTTTCTTTCTTTTCCCTCCTTTTTTTTTTTCATTTTTTTCTTTTCCAACAGTTCTTAAAATTTCCATATTTTCTTTTTCGGTATTCTTTTCGCCCGTTGTCATTGGTTTTTTGTCCAATCATTGTTATTTGAGCTTTCCTTGACACGAGGACTTTTTAGTACACTGGGGAAAAAAATCCAAATTTAACTTTCTCCGACTAATTTGATACAATCATTAGATTAGAAATTGAATAAATATACTATAATAATCCTAATCCTAATCCTAATTATAAATGAAACGGCCCCATGTTTTTAACGCCTGTTAATATTTTATTGACGGGCCCATTGATCATTGACTATATATGCTATCTCTAATGAGGTAGTCAAAGTTATGGGTGATGTAAAAGAGATAGATAGAGAATAGTTGATTATTTTAATTGAACTAGTTCCGCATCCGTACGTTATACGGGAGGACTTATTTTAAAACAAATAAGTAAAAATACAACAGAACTTAAATTTACAAATATTTAACAATGAAAAATAATACGATGTATAGTTAACTATACTTTAGAAACGAAAGATGTTCTAATACATTGACCAACTTACTAAGACTTGTTTGAAACAATCTAGATAAAGAAAGTAGTAAACGATTGAAATTTAAAAAAAAAATCCCAAGATGAAAAATAAACAATAAAAAAATCGCTTGATGAAATAAAAATAATCACAAAATATGATTGTTTAGCACTTAAATTAGATTAGAATAAAATAATACACACTAAATTCAAGCATAAGAGCCCAAAAATAAACATTCGCTAAAAAATAGCAAATGTAATCCTTGTAATTATATAACAAGGTAATTAAATTCAAGCATATCATTACAAAGGCAATGACACATCCACCTTGTTTGACAAACTAAATTTGTATATGTTAGAGGTAAATCATCAAAATTATCAATATCATACACTCAACGACGATGAGGAGGTGATCAATTTCATTTGAGTTCAATGTTCTATAAATTTTGCGAAAATGTTTTAACTATTTTTTAAGTAAATATGGAAATTGCAGAACCAAAAGCAAATAAAAAACATTATTTTAAACTCCTATTTAATAATATAATAGATATATATTAAATAAGCACGAGAAGTCTTAATATATCGACAAAAACATAAACCACTTTTTACACGGTTAAATTCAAATGATTAATTTTTTTTAATTTAATATCTATTATAATATCTCAATATATCATGAGACATGAAATGACTGTTACGCTCAAAAAATGGAGAAGAGAAGATCAATTGCTAACTGTGTTCAATTTTACTTTATAGATTTCTTAAAAAAATTTCAACTAAATTTAAATGAAATGTGGAAACTAGGGAGCAGAACAAAGAAAATAAAAATATGGATTCTAAAAACAGAAGACTTTGTGTTTCGTTCTATCACTCCCAAGTCCCAACTCCCAAATATTGATAAATCTGTAAAGTAAAAAATGCACAATTTTGGTGCAAGAAAATGTATGAGTTGGTAAGAAAAGGGAAGATGAAAGAAAATGATCACAGAATACAAATAAAAACATAAGAAAATTATAAAACCTTTGGTTTTGATTAGTTTCACAATGATCTAGAAAAGTTACATTAGTTAACAAGCCCATAAGGAAAGAAAGAATGAGATTTACATAAAGAACATGATGTGCGGAATAAAAATAATCAAAGAGATACAATCAATAAGGAAAAAGGAAGAAATCAAATTTTCTAGAAATAAAACTTTTACCGCAAATTACTGCCCGTGAGCATTACCGCAGAGCAAATGGGCGGGAAAAATCAAAAGACACTTAAGTGCCTTTATATATTAATAGATGTTGGAGAAAACAGATGTAAAAAAAAAAAGATGGGGAAAAGTGAAAAAGAAGAGAGAAATGGATAATATAATAGTGTTGAAGTCTTGAATGAAGGTCTATATTTGGACCTTACATGGGACATGAGGGAGGAAAAGTGAGCAAAAAGTTGTGTAAATGAGAGAAAAGTGATAAAAAATTAAAATAAAATAAGAAACATATCGGACCGTCTAAATTTTTTTTGTGTGTCTCACTCTTAGAAGACCTTCACCAAGAATCATGGGCATTGGAGATGCTCTAACATATTCTTCTGATGTCCATTCAGTCGCTAGCTAACACATGCTCATGGATAGTACAGTAATTTAATTTCCAAGAAGTCCAAGTGATTGGTGCTTCTAATTGCTCACCATAAAATATGCCTAAATTTATGTCACTAGAAGTGCACAAGCATACGTATATTTTTACATTTTTCTTCTTAATAGTTTTGGTTTGCTTATGTCGTAGCACTTCTTCTAGTAATGGGGAAAAATGACGACTATGGGAAAAAGGATAATGAGGAAAATAAGGGAGGAAATGGTTAAATGAAGAGCCAACATAATTCCTCCACAAAAATAGGTTTTTCCACCCAAAATTATTTGACTTAGGTTGAAAAGTTAAGGTCATCTCCAACTAGTCTCTATTTTGTCCTCCAACGCTTCTCTAAAAGCTATCTCCATACCGTCAATCTCCAAATAGTAGTAATAGAGATGAATTATAGAGTTTCTGCAATTTATGGAAATGTCATTCCATAAATTGCAGACTAGTTCCTGGTCTTCGTTTTTTATTTTTTAGTCCTTATTTTTTTTATATTTTTCGGTCATTTTAGTCTTTATATTTTACTTGTTGCGGTTTTTTTATCACCTCAAATAATTTGGGTTATCTCGTAGTTCTTGCAATAATTTTTTTTAATGTTTATTTAATATAGTTGTTCTATTTGGAGAGAATTAAAAGGATGGATTCATGGTAATGAAGAAGTATACAATACATATTTTTCTACAAACATGCAATGATATTATTTAATGCTCCACTTGTGGGTGGTCATTTGTCGTTGTCTTTGCTTTTATCTATTCTCTAGCTTGTGTCATTAAATGACGTATACAACTTCTAATCCGAAGCCAAAATGAATGTTTATTTCAAAAAAAAATCAACCAAATAACTCGTCTAATTGAGCTCGATTAATTAACTTAATTTCTTGTTTAATGACTCCATTATTCATTTGACTGTGTTCAGTATATAATTTTTTTAATTTGTAAAATACGTTAAATAATTGGAACGAAATTGAATAGGAAGTATAGAAATTTGATTACATTTGGAAATTGTAGGTTGGAGAAGGTTATAAGAAATAGAGATTTTAAATCTCTGGCTTAGAGAATAGAGGAGGGGAAATAGATATTTAGGCTGGAGATGGTCTAAATTTGGATTTTTTCCAATGCACTAGGAGTGCTCTTGTTCCAAAGAAAACTCAAACAACGATGATTGGACAAGAAACCAAGTTCAATGGGCCGAAAGAATACCGAAAAAGAAAATATGGAGATTTTAAGAACTGTCCGAAGAGGAAAAAAAAAGAGTAATGCTATTTAGCACTACTGGTGCTTAGCACCATATCAAATTTGCACTAAATGATAAGTTGAATTAAGTAGATCATTTATTTATTTATTTAATTTTACTTATCATTTAATGAAATATTGAATACCACCTAGACTGGCGCCAAGCCAAGACTCAGAAATACCTTTTTTTTTTTAGTTGACTTAGAAATACTTTTAATTAGTTGCTAAATGAATATGATAATTTTTCTTTTTGTTATTATTATATAAATGCAATGCTGGTCGCTTTAATTAATTACTAAATGAACAACATCACAAAATCCTGTAATTTTGTGCTTAATTGCTAACCAAATTAAATCCAAGACGCTCTTATTAAATTTTGAAAAAAAAATTTAAAGAAATTTCTTATGTGTACATCGTCCAGAAATTCGTGTAATTTTGGATTAATTGTTGACCGACTTAAATCCTAATAACGCTCTTACTAAAATTTAGAATATGTATCTCCTACATAATATATATATCCGACGAGAAGTACGATTTGTGCAATACTATCAAATATAAAAATGCACGTATTGTTCGATAGTCGCCGTTGCTGTTCATTAAGTTCTTTCTTCTTTGTGATCTTTATGAGATTTTTTTTTAGATTTTTTAGAATTAATTTTTGAAAAATCTAAATAAATCAAAAAAGGTCATTTTATTAATCTAAAAGTAGATTAAAAAAATGCAAGAAAAGAAAATAAATCAAGGGATGAGAATGAGTCGAATTGGTACATTTGGCTAGCCTTGAAAAATCAAGATTTTTGGCGGAAGGGTTTGCATCAAGTTCTTCCTTCTTATGGAGCTCTTTCAACTTCTTCATAGCCATTGAGTAGAACATGTTCATTTGAGTCAAGTCAAATTCAGCAACATTTTTACCTTCAATAAGTTGGTTCAACAGATTTTTGCATCCTCTTAGATTGTTGCTTCTTTGACTCTTTCTCGAATTTTCCGTTTCTTCTTCAGCTACTTTTTTCTAGGATTTTTTCATGGAAGACCAGATCCCTCCTATTTCTTAGGACATGATT